>OY720637.1:110602257-110765497 GCA_963169105.1 Ceriagrion tenellum
AAGAATCTCTCAAAAAGAATAAGATTGAAAAGTTGAATAACTCACAGCCAATTCCTCAATATGTCTCATTACATTTGCTGCCTCTTCTTCAACCTTAGCACGTTCAGCTTGCATATCTTTCATTCCATTTTCTGCATCCTGGATTTCACGTTCAAGCCTCTGGATGTTATCAGAAGATTTTTTTGCATTCCTGTCAACAATAATAATTGTAATTATTATTTCATTCAAAACATCTTAAAATAACTACCCCCAACAACTAAAACTGTGCAAATGCTTCAAAATTGATTTAAAAAGATTCAATTCGAGCCATAGATTCGATTACATTCACCTGCATATCAGGATGCTTCTAAACTAAATGATTCAAAATATTTGAATGTCATAGATTCATCTTCAAATTGTTACATGCATTCAAACATGGTGCTCATTCCCAAATGCCACACCGTCTGTCTAGAGGATGTTTTCCTCACACCAAACAAAAAAATTAAAGGAACATGTTATTCTGTGGTATCCTTTGTGCCACTATAGATTTATAAACTAATGTAAGGCCCTGAAATATTATGAAAATATTTATCACATTAACTCTGCATAAGCTTTTGCATTTTATTTAGAGTTTTCGAGTCTCAAGCAAAAATTTTTCGGGTGATTTGATTCCCTACCAAAATTTAAAAAAAAAAGAGGAATCATAGATGGTCGAGCCACAAGCTTAAGACCAGGATCTTTTTTCCCTGGTTTACAACATAAAGAGTCATAGAGCTCCTTTCCCCATGTATGATATTTGCCTTCATCAATGCCAGTTTTTTCATCTGTTCTATCCAAGAAGTAGCTACATACTTATTGTTAGGAGAAGAGCTTCCATTTTGAAATTCAGTTTTTTTAATGATGTGTCTGGACATCCCTCGCATTTTAATGATCAGCTTGAAGGCATTTCATCATCAAATTTTTTGTAACACTGGTAAAATAAAACACTTCAGCCAAAAAAATACCACCAGAAAGCACCCAAATCAATGGGAGATGGGAATAAATAGAAAAATATGTGTAACATTTCCTAACCACAACTGAAGTTGCCAGTGATTGCAATGCCACTTTAAAAGAAATGTCAGCTATATTATACATGTTTCCCTCAATACAACATTCAATATTTTACATTTCTTCAAAAACATGCTACAAGGAGTCCAATTATAGAAGTACATCTACTTATAAACAATGAAAACACAGAGAAATTCTGGCCACAGAAAATTAAATACAATTCATACCTCTCTGCAGTTTTGATGGCTACTTTGAGGCGACGAATCTCAGCAGTTATTTTGTCAATTTTTTTTACACACTCATCCAGTTTTTTCTCGGCTGCTTTGGTTCGGCTACCAGTAATATCCTTGATTTTTTTGGACAGGGCCTCAACCTTAGTTTGAACTTCCTCTGCTACTTCACTTTCCTTTTTAAAAACTAATTAGGATTATTAAAAATATGGTCAGATGGATAAAAAAATGAAACAATAGATAATAATGCACATTAAAATAGTTTACCATCCACTACTCCTTAGTCACTTTTGTTTTGAAAGTTTAAAGTTTAGAAAGAAAATTAACAGAAACCCAACAACTAAAAAAGTGCTGGCCTAAATAGAAGATGGGTATGGTTTTTGAACTCCCAATTTCAGAAAAAAAAGTTTTAAGTATGGAAAGGATAAAAGAAGCATGCTGAGTGTTTGCTATTAAGCATTAAGGTTAATAGAAAATGATATAGATTATTACTAAACATATTCTCCTACGGGTAAAATGACTAATAGGATGATCTGGAATACTGTACACATAAGAGGGACATGATTACCACACACAAAATCAATGTCATTATGCAACAATTGCACATAATCTTGCATTGTACAGCAAAGGGCCAGGGTACATGAGTTGCAAATTGTTCAATAATTTGCCCTTAGAAATAAAAAAGGAGCAAAGACTAATGTGTTTCAAATTAAAACTGAAAAAATACTTTCTTGATAGCTATATTTATACTGTTAGTGAATTCTCGTCGAACGACAAGTGATGTGCTGTCTTTCATATCGAAATTTGTAAAACCTCCAGTGGTATTTAATGGTACATTATTTTTTGATGGATCTTATGTATGTACCAACATATCTCCTGGACCAATAAAACTGTATTCTCAGGGACAATGTATTTTACTCTGTAACCACATTTTAAACATTATCTTTACTTTCCTCTGGAGATTTCTCATGGAGATTTCTTTTTCATTATTTTCTGAATGAGATATCTTACTGGAACTATATACAAAGAAATAACTTCTATAATGGTAAAAAAAGTAAGGAGCACATTGTGTCGTCCAAAAATGCTCCAGGTCTCCGATTCCACACTTCTTCCAGTCACTTGAGAATCAGATGCTCAGTCAAAGAACCCTTCACAATTAACCACACTAAGAGACCAGGTGTGATGTGCTGTTTCGGCATTGCTTTCCTTTTAAAAACAATCAGTGGTGGGAGTTTTCTTCCATATGCAGAGCAGGTAAGCATTGTCACTTGGAGTCATTCATTTTCCGAACATGCCTGGCACAGAAGACACACCTTTTAATCACCAATGTATTGGGATGATTACCAAAATATATCAGTGTTTGATCGACAATCCTCAAAACACCCACCAGACAGCTATATGCTTTGCATTTAGCCATCACAAAACAAAATTTAAGAAAATACTAATCATTAATCTCTTCACCCACCCAGGACTGGCTAAAATAATGCCCTTGAGATCCCAAAGCCTCGTACTGCTGGTAAAGCTTTTGTGACCATGGCCTCACATGGCAAGAGGAATATCCTCATTCCTGAGCTTGCACTCAAAATCTACAACAATGTTCTTCTACTTCCATCATTTTTCTTCATTGATCCCTTTCAGCTTTTCTTGTTGAGTTGCAAAACCTCTTTATATGCTCCCATTTCATTCACTAACAAGCATTGCATTCTGACAATCAGAATTGCTTACCATCCTCTGAGTTTAATGTCTCCTTCACTTCTGAAATGGGTGGTAGTTTGAGATTACCATCATAACTTTTTCTCTCCTCGAGGAGCATGACCAATTTGAGCATGTTTTTTAACCCTAGTAATCATTGGTGATAGCAAAACTCTTGAAGATAATTTCATCAAACTGAATTGACACAACTCAACCTTTGACCTCTCCTCTACACACACTGGTACACTTTCCAGTAAAACCTGCAAAACATTGAACCGTTATTTGTCTACAGGA
Source organism: Ceriagrion tenellum (assembly GCA_963169105.1). Lineage (NCBI taxonomy): Eukaryota > Metazoa > Arthropoda > Insecta > Odonata > Coenagrionidae > Ceriagrion > Ceriagrion tenellum. The sequence continues at coordinate 110,605,500 of OY720637.1, forward strand.
GTTTGGAAATAGTGCCAGTAATTTTAAATTACAAGGAACTAATTGTTACTTTAAGCACCACTGTAATGTACGTTGCCACTGTTGTGTGGGTTGCATCCTGGAATTGAATTTTTTAGGGCACGAAAATATGACCAGTAGTGATTTTCATACCTCTCCGAGTGGAAAAAATAAATGTCTCATATTCAGGCCAAAGTGGTATTTAAAAGTACAGACGACTCTTCCTAATCTGGACTATTGGGCCGAACTATAAAAAGTATGGATTCCTACTGATTATTCAAAGAGAACATTTTTTGGGGTTTATTCAGTGAACTCTCAGTCACAGGCAACTTTAAATTCCTTCCAATAAGCCAAGAGGCACTTCCAAATAAAATGGTGGTTCAAAAATGACAGCTATATGTGAGTAAAAATATTAATTAGGTAATATTACAAAATATTAAATTATCCAATATCTTTCCAAACAAAGTCAAATATTAATTTATCCAATATCTTTCGACAGAACAAAGGTAACAAGTTCACAGTTATCATAAGTACAGAATAGTTCTATTTTCTTTGATAGCCTTAAATCATCATAATGACAAGCATTAAATATAATTGGAAAAATTTTATAAATAGCATGAGATTTCAAACTTTGAATTTATTGGGCAATAAGTATCAATAGCATTAGAAAAATTATCAGTAGATACATCACTGTAAGTCCTGCTGCCAATAAGCAGACTCAGACTCTGCCGTACAATTGTAAATTCAAATCCACTTACGACATCACTAATAATCACAACTTTTCTCTCTGGATTCACACTTGAATGACTCAGTAGCATCTCATGGCATCATTAATTTCTCATATATCTGCCATTAAAGTGATTTTACAGCATAAATTAAAACATTTGCATATACTATATGGCATTTATTATAATGAACACAATATTACAAAAGACAATACAAACTACATTAATGAGAAAACAACAAATGTTCCGACTAAAATTGGCACTCAAATGCCAGAGTGTAAGCAATAGAATGTAACACAATTAGTTGTACCATTGAGTGTTCAGAAAATTATAGTCAAACATTTCCATCAAAGTTTTTCCAACAATTTGAGCTGTTCTTTTAACGAAAGAGTGACGACTACGGCAAATTAGATGCAATTATACTTACAGAAATCAAACCTGAATGATCATTCTAAGTCTCACCTCCAACACTGAGAATGGCATCCCTGCTTTACTGCAAGCTTTTTTCAACTTGAGTCTATGGTGCAAGGGGTCTAATTCTATGCAGGGCGGAATTAAATGTAGTGATACTACAATGCATAATCTAAAGCAAATTCCACTAGGCTGAGTATATGTCAGCAGTGAATCAATTTCAGGATGCTTCAAGCAGTGTTTTGGAAGCCTGGCATCAAAGATCCGGAGGGTAATGACACTGAAAAATGCCACCATATTTATTAATTCAGTGCATTGGCAAAATTTTATGCAGTGAATTCTTTGCTACTGAGATAAAGAATCATGAACAAAAAAGTCATTCAATATTTAAATGGGGAGGCTGAAAATGACAATCTCCAGGGCCCGATTTACAGATGGCACGGCCCTAAGCCAGAAACTTTTCGTACCCTACCAACCCCCTCCCGATTGATTTTGACTTCCAACATTTTATTTCATTTTTATACATTTTTTTGTTGCCCAAAAAAATTAAGACTCCATATTACGTAATAATTATGACTCTGCCAGTCATGTAGCCCCAGCAACTCCTTTTATTGCAGCGTCTGGCTGCCCCATTCCTCTTGGAACTCAAGGCCCCGGCCTACCTAGCTATGAGTAAATCCGGCCCTGACTTTAACCCTGGTAAAAACTGCCAGTTCATAAACCACTTTTACTTTGGAATACCCTGAGAAAAGTCTTTTCCAACAGCTTCTAAGATCTAAACTTCTCTGGTGCATGCCATTTGAATTAATACAATCAGTGATGCTCACAGTGAATTTCATTCATGGAAGGCATTCACATCCCTCACCTGTGTTTTCTAACTTTTACCATGATGCAAAAAACAAAAAAATTAATTTCTAAGAATTAAATTTCAGTAGCTAGTCAAAAATATTGGTTCAGGAAATTTTTTGGATGATATATAGGTATATAAGCCACCTACACTAAAAACACAGGGGTTTGGATAAGTGAGTCTACCTAGTGAAACTAACAAGAGTTTATTTTCCTGAACATTTACAATAATGTATTAGCTTACCTTTCTTCCTCTTCTCCAATTCATCACTAAGGGCTTTGACAGTAGCTGGGACAGGAGTAGCTTTCCTAAGAGCTTCTTCCTGCTCCTTCAACTGGATTTTGTTTAAGGCATCCATCTCCACAAGGGACTAAATGACAGAGAGCATCAGATACATTAAAAAATATTCCTAAAGGTAAATCATACCATAGCTTTTAATAAGTCATTACCCTACTCTGCTATAATTGAAATGTATCAGTAGTAACATTTATAAAGTAGTGACTCCCACATAAAGAAATATGAATTTTCCCATGATTCATAACATGAAAATAAATAATACATATCATGGCACTCATTGAAGAGAAAACTAAAACTTGCATGCTTACTATGACCGCACTAAGGTAAGACATATTTAAAATTCAAACACTTGATTATGTAAGACACTAATAATTGAAAAATGAGTCAAAATGAAAACTATAGTATCTGCATGATCAAATCTACAATAATACATTAAAATCAGGTCCCAAGAGTTGAAAAATTTCACATATTTGGACTTAATCAATACTGATGCAAGATTTAATTGTGGCCAATTAAACCCTTATAACTACAATATAAATGTAGGATTCAGTGATATTTAAAATAATTGCTATCAGCTCAAGATTGTAGAGCTGATATTAAACCTTTCCAGGGTATAAAAAAATCAAGCAGAAAAACCTAACCTGATGTCAACATCAACAATGATCATAGTGTGGTCATGATCCTTGAAAGGATTCTTTGATTCAAATTTTTAAATCTAATATTTCTGTGTAAACTGTGTGTTGCAGAGTACATGTATATTGTATTGTGTTCATTAGAATTATTATAATTGTAAGTGCCTTATATCTTTTACATGCTTGTGTAACAGGTCCTCGGGCAAATAAATAAATAAATGATGAAATGCAGACTCATGTACAAAACAATATCACTCTTCATTCAAAGAGCAGGAAGAAAAACGTAAGGAAGCAAACCAGACAGACTTATCTGAGTGTTAAGGACATAGCCATCAAAGAAAATCAATGGCACTTAACAGCATGGAGAATCAATAAAACATTCAACACTTTGCTATCAATGCAATGCTGGCAGAGGAGAAAGAAGATCTAATGATAATGCTAGACTCGATGGAAAACTCTATGAATAAGCACAAATTGAAGATCCTAGAAAAGATGACTCGAATAATGATTAGTAGCAGAAACCAAGAGAAATCCCTTTGAGACTTGTACAGCTAACTCTCGATAAAATGGAAGATTTTTACAGTCAGGGGATAAGGATTATCATTGAAGCAAAAAAAAAGTGGTGGTCATGGTGAATAACAAATCTAAATAAATATGGCACATTTACAGAAAAAGAGCCAGCTGATAGCAAGTAGCATGTGAGCTTGGAAGGGAGGACTTTAAGAAAAAATAAGTATTGTGCACATACTGATTAAGCAGATAGACTCAGATAATAACAGTGGCAGAACAGGTTAAGAGTGAAAACAACAAACTTCAGTGTTTAGAGAAATATGATGAAGAGATCAAATGAAAAGAGAGAATCACCAATACAGACATCATACAAAGAGCTGGCAGGGAAATTGGGGGAAGATGCTAGATAAAACACTGAAAAGATGAGAAAAACTTATTAGACACAATCCGAGACATAGGAGCTTTTTGAAAACAGCAATGGAGCAAAACAAGGGAAGAAATACTAAGAAAGACTAGTGATAGAAAACCAGAAGTGGATTTTAAACTGTGTAGAGTTGAAGATTTAAAATAAGAAACTAAGCAGTTAGCTGAGCAGAAAATGGAATGGAGAGCTGAAGCAAACAAGTCTACTTCCACAAACATCACTCTTCAGAATGATATGGCAGATGATATTTTCCTGTCAATTAGTTAAAATTTTCTTAAACTAAGTAAAAAACTTAAAACAAATCACCTGAATTTCTATTGAAATAGTATTACTCCTTGTTTTAGCATCCCTGAGGCTCTTAATAAGACCTTGTTTTTGATCAGTCAAAGCAATTTGCCGGGATCTCAGCAGAGATACTTTCTGAGTAAGCTCTGAAACTTTTGCTTCAAGTCGTTGCATCTCATTCGGGTCGACTGAGTCCAATGAAGTTCGAGATAATGACTGACCCATCCTTCCTCGGGCCACTCTCTTACCACCACCAGACATCGTACCTGTAAATGGAAAAGACAAATATTTTAAAACTGAAATCACTAAATCAAGAAGATGGAAAGTCAGAAAAGTTGGTAGAATCATAGAGATGGGTCAGTTGAATTAGCCATAAGATAGTTCAGTGGTTTTTAAGGAAGAAATGTCCAACATTATACATTAGAGTACTGATTATACAAGCTAATGCAGAGGGAGGAATAATGGAATAATTAAAAGCTACAGATGATTCATTCACCTACAATTTCATGGAAGTTGTGGCCTTGGTTTCAGCACCATGATTTCTCAAAATATTTTGCACATATTGTGATGAAATACTCTAATTCCTATTGTAAAATTCCATTTATCATGCAATCATTCACTTCATTCAGTTCTCCGAAACATTTTTTCAACTAAAATTGATGTCTGTTGGTTACCTGCAATGAATATGAGCTCATCTGCTAACTTCTCTATCAAGTCCATTCATGAGAGGTTACATCTTTGTACACAACCCAAGCATTTACCGCTGCCATACCTAATGCAATATAAAAATAATGAATGAGCCATTGCCAAGTACCTGTCTGGACAGTGAAGTTCCTAACTCCTGAATGTCAATTCCATATTTTGACTTATTGTACTTCATGACTATTTCAGGTGTTTTTTTCCTATTATCAAAGATATTAAAATCAGTTAAAGAGGAGCTAATAGTTGGCACGTTCTAACTTCTTGGGCCATAATACACAGTAAGTGTAATTTCATAATCTTCATTTCTAAAATTCGTTCCTTTGAAAAAAAACCTTTCGTTGAATACAATTTTTCTTTCATGTCTATTTCTTATTTGTAATTCCTCTCCTTATTCTACCCACAGTTCCCAACAACGTAGCACCAGCATCTTTTAGCTGCTTTGCAAATGTTATCAATGAGAAGAAATTGTCAGTGAATATGTATTGAACTTTTTTTTAGGTAAGACCACACTAGTTTCTTTACAACATGATGGGCAAGACGTTTATTCTCAGAACAAACAGTCTTGGTCTGTGTATGGGAAGCTATTCAATTGGTACTAACTCTCAGCCAACCAAACCTCTATTCCACACACAGCAAACCAAAACTTTTGTCCCCATTTATTGGGCTCGTCAGCAATAAACCGAGTAAATGGACATCTGGCTTTCTAATAACAAGAATAGCAAAATAGTTTATGATTATATTACTTACTGATGAAAAGACAGAGTGTTCGTCAGTTCGCAAATTGACCAAGCAGGTTGATTCACATCAAATTGCAAGTATCGTAAAACATCAGAGAATTTTCTAGACCTGACTTTTTTTAACAAAAAGGTACATCCCAGTTTTTATTCCACATAACTGTGTGATGGATTTCTCTTCCAACACCCCTCTGCTAAGCAAAACAATGATGAATGTATCTAGTTCTTCTATTGCTAGCACAAATGAATCGTTTCCTTCTGCCAGTGAGCTTTGGCAGTAGTACACTACTTACATAGGTAAGTCATAATACACTCATTGGAAAGACACCACGCTTGAGGCCAATGATTCATTGGCCAACGCCTACAATCAGAACACTGATTACGAGAGGGGATCAGGATAAGTAAGCAAGAAGAGGGCAGGAGACATATTTTATGGTGTAGGTGAGTAGAAAGAAGCATAATCATGCATAATTGCTAATGCTCCATCCATACATAATTACTGATAGAACACAGCACCTTGAATTAGGTGCCATACAACAACTGAAATGACAACAAAGTGTGAATCAAACCAGAGATCTTTAATTAAATTTTTTTAATAAGTTTGTAAATTTTATGTCAGATGTTCAGCTAAACAATAAGTCTAAAAATTTCTGAAGCATACTAAAAAAATTGGTATATAAATCCCCAATAGCAGAGGCAATCAATAAGAAAAGTTATATTTTTTAAATGGGATGAAAAATCAAATTCTGATCAACAGGGACCACATGATTTACTTGAGTACAATGTAAACGAATAGAAGTCACAAAAGGTTTTTTTTCTGAAATGAAAAATGTAAAAAAAAGAGAAAATAAAGCATCAACCAGTCACAAAGAGTACCTTGGGCATTCTAGTGCTAATACAGTTGAAAATAATTTAAATGGATCCCATATCTCCTTTTTGCTAGTTACTTCAAGGTAATTCCCATTATGACATCTCGATAATTCCAAGGAACTGCAAAGCATTCAAGTGTGATGTTTCACCAGGTTTTAATGGATAAACACCCATCTTGGGGTCCAATATTTAAGAAAGTGGTTTTCTTGGTGAAGATTTTGCTACCAATTCCTTTGGGCTTTGATTCCAGGTCCAAGCTTCAGAACTGCTGGAACCAAGAACTAAAGAACTCACTGACCCATTCTTAGTTATTCCACATATGAATAGTAATGACATAGGTTTATATCCCTATAAAACTGAGCAATGCTAAGCTAGAGTGAAATTCAGACCAAAGACAGGAATTGATTAAAGAACCGAAATAGTAAGTCACCCATCACTATTAAATAATTACCGTTAAGTGAAAAAACCACATCCTTTTCCTAATCACCACCTTCATCCTCCAGTGACATTCAGCTATATATCATTAAGCACAACTCCATTACATTTTCAAATAAAAATAGATTATTAATAAGCCTAATTAAAAATAAAACACAATATATGAGAAACTTATGTGAAAAATAATAGCCAAGAGAAATATACATATGGAGGAGAATAGTACTTACATTGAAATCATTCACAATAATGGCCATTATCATAAGCAAGAATCCAAAGAATGGCTCAATTGAACCAATTATGACAAAAATTAGAGACCTTCTCAACAGATCATAATGAAAACACCAACAATCATAGCAATAAGGATATTCTCAGAAAAAAAAGATAACAAGGAAGGTAATGTGAAAAACTTTTGAAGGAATTAATTTCAACATAAAAATGCATTACAATGAATATTTATAGTCATTCCAATAATAGACATTTATTAAAAGCTCCACTAATTGTTTCCCAAACCAAAAATGAAAAGTTAGGAGATTGATTGTCCAGTGTGGCATAAGTTGCTATGAGCTCATGAGTTTTGCACCTTTTCCTTATAAGAGAAATTTTTCATTCCCTCACTACCAGAACATTGGACCATGATGCATAGGTATTAATTGTAGGCTGACAATCAGGCATGACAGCCAAAAATAAAGATCCAAGTATAAGTAAACACCATGCATACTTACCAGAAGGCTCAATGAGTTCTCCTTTCAGGGTAACAACACGGTGACGGGTGGCTCCTAAACCAATCTTGGTGGCGACTTCTAAGGTGGGAGCAACAAGCGTATCACGCAGACCATAATAAAATGCTGTTGCAAGACGCTTATCATTTATCTGAATTAAATCAAAGAGCCGTGGAATTTTGTCAGGTCTGTAAATTGATAAAAAGAAAAAAATAAAAGTATTTCCACACTTATAAGAGTTGTTTCAGAATCATAGGCATCTGTACACGCAAGCGCTTCTAAAAGAACTGAACAGCAGTCACATTTAAGGTATAAAAGGTGGGCCATAGAACATACTGAACAGCTAATGTATATCATTGACACATTGTAACAATAAGTCACTACATTCTTCTGAATCTAACAGGAGTCTTACATCCTATTTGTTAGCAGGGAAGATGACAGAGGGCAGATGAGAATTCAGATTTTTTCAATAATTAGGTACTTAGTTTACCAAAAATGAGCTTCAATTTTAAACCTTTTGCTTCCAGTTGACATGCAGTGGTTTAGGCCACACTGCCACCAGCCAAAATAATGGTGGTCATTTTTAAATATAAATATCAATTTAGCTGATTTTTTTATTACTTCAAAATGTAATACACTGTACGCATTACTTTCAATTATGAATTGAACAATAATTGAAAATTTGTCATAAAGAGAATAATTAAATAGCATAACCTTTAAAAACAGCATCATTAAAACTAAATGAAAATGGTGCTGGCAGTATAAGCACACACCACTGACAATTATCCGGCCATGTCAAGAAGCTGTCCATGAAATAGCAGGAAGAGCATTAGACCTCAGTACTACTAACTTCTCTCATTCAGCCATATCCTCAACAAAAAAAAATTAAGGAATGTATTTGAGTCATGTGATCAAAAAATGTTGCTTGAAATATACTGATTATTAAAATATGTCATTAAGTTTAATCACATCACTAACCAAAGCTACAATTTTGTGAATATAAATACAACTTTGTTTAAGAATTTTATTGAATTACCTTAGAAGTGGAGCTGCGCAGTTCCGCCGCCATATTTCCATTCTCTCAAGACTAATAGTATGCACTCTTCCAATATTATTGACTTTAAGGAAATCAATACACCTTGTTGATGTATTCACAGTGTCAACTACCACATGATCAAGTGGGCCACAGGCAGTAGATATTGCAACATCATACTTGGCATCTATTGCACCTAAGTCACCCTATAAAAGAATAAATATACATATAATAATATAATATAGAATAAAATTTGATCCCGATACAGAGACCATAATTATTGACAAAGGGCAGCTTATGACCTAATAATGACATAAAAAATACAGCAAACGTAAAAAGTATAATCAATTATGCAGCAGAAAATTGAACATATTGTCAACCATATAAATAAGACAAAAAATAAAGGTACTCACCAATCGGCCAAATATTCCTGGGAGTCTTCCAGCTCTTTTCTCAGCAAGGAGAGCATCCAAAACTCGGCCACGACTAACATTCGAACTCATTGCACTTCTCATTTCTTCTGCACTCTGCCTAGCAGTCTGTAACTCTCTCATAGCAGGACCCTCTTCTCTCTGAATGCTCTCCAATTCCAAATCAATGTCTTGCATTAGCTTCTCCATGCGAGGTATCTCAGCCTTCAACTCCTTCTCCTTCCTATGAAATGCAATTTTTCATAAAACTAACAAGGACTTCAAACAATGACAATAAATATTTTCGATTACTCTACATCATCTCCCTGAAAAGAGAACACTTACGTTCTTTTCTCTGCTAAATTTTTCTTAGTAGTCTCACACTTTGTTTTTATTTGTTCCAACAAAGCCATTTCTTTTTGTTCATTTTTCAAATAAATATCTAACTCTGATTGAGCTAAATCCATCTGAAATTAGGAAAGGACTGTTCTAAATAAGTTAGAATAAACATACGGAAAGAGTCACAGTTGAATAAAACAGGCTTCATCCAAAATTCATCCACTGCCATCACCCTGAGTAAAGAAAATTGGATGCTCATATTAGGGAAACATTTCTCATTCTTTATAAATTATGTCCTGAACCCTTTCACACAGCAGTCTTGTGAAGAAAATGCTTCCCCTGTGAAGAGAAGGAAGACCATTCCTTCAACACTGCTGTCTCATGATGATAAATCACATGGGTATGCCGATCCTTCTCCTCAGCCTATTAGCAGCCTCACTTACTCACATTATATGTCCTCATTTAATAGATTGTGTTTGCAGCATATTTTAAAAAGTAAAAGTCTTGAATACTTCAAATATTAAGACTCTGAAACAAATTCCTTGCATTTCTCAAAGCATTTTTAAATTTTAAAATAAACAGGTTGTATGTTTCTTTTATATGGCAAAATGTAAGAGTTTGGTATGAAAGCTCCATTACTATAACCACTAACTCTTGCTAAGCAGGGTCTCCAGGGGTAACAGGATACCCAACTTATTGTTTTGGCAGCAGTCACTTCCCTTTACCCAGCATCATCTATAGATAGCATTAGTTTTTTTGTGTGAGAAAATCCATGTGAGCGTTTGTTCTTTCATATAAAATAGCCATAGTAGGCATTTGTACTTTTACATAAATCCTCATCAGCAAAATAACCTATATTCTGCATGAAAGCGTTAATTGACGAAACAATGATAAACACCGAAAAATAAGATCAACTGATGAATGCCACAAATCATGGATCGAACACTATTTCATTAACTCCAATGTAATGTAATAGGAACTGTCCTTTATTATTAATACAAAATTTTCAATCATGTCAAAAATGTTTCCAAATGCTGTGAAACAATCTTGCCACTGATTTACAACAAATAACACTCGAACTTTCACTTCTTTTTTCCTTACCAAACTAATGGTAACATCAATGGTAACAACAAAAGGTAAAAATAGTGAGTACAGTGAACTCTTTATGTCCTTCAGAATACTCTAAATGAAAAGAGCCAGAACATTTTACAAATTACTGCAGCAAACAAAGCTGGCTTTTAGGCAGGACGGCATGGCAGTCTTCTTTAAGTTTTTTTTATTTTTCCTTTCACATAGTGCTGAATGGATTGATAACCCGAACACATGGAAAATATTTAATGTCAAATGCTGAGAAACTCCTCATGACTTTTTTTTAGAGTTTTAAGCCATTTTTAAATCATGAATCTATTAGCGTTCATCTCCACCAGCTATGACTCCAAGAATTTCCATTTCCCCATCACCACACTAACTGTCCAAATTGACCATAACACAGGGATCAAAATTGAAACTTAATATAACAGAAGAAAGACTGGAAAACACATTGCAAATGTAATACATAAGAGGAAGCCAAATCTGGAAATACTTAACAAAAGTAACAATGCTGCGCAGACTTACTTCTAACAATTTTTTTACTATGATTAGATGTGTGCTCACAGCTCAAGAGTAGGGCAGAAAGTGAGGGCTATGGGAGACGAGATGCATTAAAGGTATCTCTCCTGGTACAGCACTGTACAGAAAAAGAAAAATACTGCCAACATCCAAGAAGAAATATACCCCCCACTGCATACCCCCAAAGTCAATATAATTCGCTAAGTCAATTTTAATTTCTTTCTCACTTTACTAAATACAGTAGTACTTAACTCGATAATACAAAGTTGGTGGGACCAAAAAATCAGCACTTCTTATTTTCGAGTTTTGTATTTTCAAACCTTTTTAATAAATCATGAACAATATTTCCCATTCCCCGTCTTCTCTGGTCTTTGGAAATGTTTTAAAACGACTTATAATGGTTATTCATGATAGCAATAGAATTAATGCCTTTATATCTTAAGCTAAATGTCACAAAACATTGTGAAATAACTATCACCTCTTAGTTCCCAATGCAAATGATATTTAATCGGCGATCATTTTCCTTGCAAAACTTTTGCACAGTTTCGAAGACGTATATTAAGCAAGTACTGCTTTTGTACGAGACTCTAGCTTTCATAATCTACAGCTAATCAGGACATGTAACTGGTATGGGCATTTTAAAGGGGCATTTGTTTCTTACATCGCTTCCAGTCACCCTTTCATTATCGCTCAATCTTAGGTAAAACAAGCAATGGACTTAGTCCATTTAAAAAATCCTTCACAGGTCATTATTTGAGGTTTCTTCCACATCGCTTGCTGGATATACAAACTTAAGAAATATTATTTCATTCCAATTACTAATCACTTGTTGACAAATTGGGCATGATCCGGATATTTTACACATCTTTATCAGCTCAGAGCATACTAAGTTTCTGGGTCTAAATGGCAAGATATTTTGGACAGAAGGTATATTAATATGGAGGTCGAGGAGAATGATACCAAAGAAAATAGAATCTCAGATCACAGTTCATGCAGAACGAACAAACGCTTCAACCACTGCCTAGGAAATGCCTACGCTTGCAATGACAGCGCTTCACCAATCCATTTCTTATCGATATTTCTAACGTCTGTGAAGTTATGACGGTAGCTGGCCCAATCGTGCTTCTAATTGTCCTTTCTTTATCACTCAATGATAGGTAAAAAGATCAAAAGACTAAGTCCATTTGAAAAATCCTTCTCAGGTCATTATTTGTGGTTTCTTCCATATCGTCTGCAGGATATACTAACTATCAGAAGAAATATTATTTCGTTCCAACCCAAATGGCTTCACCGCTCATTGAAGTTTGAGTAAGAAACATTAACTCATGACCAAGTTCCTTTCCACTTCAATGATTCGTGCTTACAGTTCTATTCTGCAAAACATTAATTCAGTAAATAATAGAGTGATTATCTTTTATGCTTCTATACATAATCTCTTCGCGTTGTGGGTGTTATGCTGAATGCCATTTTATTCAATGGTGTCCTTATATGCCAACTTCGATAAGCTAAAGCATAGAAGCTAATGAAATACTATGCATTTAAAAAGTGATATCCGAATCACTCCACTATTTTCAGGACTTTTTATTCACAATAGTGTGAAAGAGAAACTTCATCCCAAATGGACATTGCAGAGATATTCCAGTTCCAGCGTTCTCTATTCCATTATTTAATCATTTTCTTTCCCCTCTGTGACTTATCCCTTCTATACTTAACTGTGATGTGGAGCATAAAGCACAAAAACGAAAAAAGATTAACTGTTTAAAGCGTAGCTTTGTAATTTTAACTCAAGGGGAACTTGGAAAGCAGTAAGGGTCATGGAAAAAATCTGCTGCAGCTGAAACCTAACTCCTCTATGTGATAAATTCCTGATAATGACCAAAAGTTTCTCACAGAGTAGAATTTCTGTACTTAGATCCTTCTAAACGTCGGATGATTTTGAAATAGACTGCATCAGGATCCGTTTCATGCCATGTTGTGTCTTATCCATATATTCAAATGCCTAGGACTCATAGTTACTCATGCCATCACAATGAAATATGATTCGATTGGTCATTTATCTCGTGGAAATCAGAGATAGCAGTGATGAGATATATCAAATGTAATGATCCTTACATTTGATGTATCATCACTGATATCTCTGATTTCCACTAGATAAATGACCAATTAAATCAGATTTCATTGTGATAGCCAGAGTAACTTTGAGTCCGAGGCATTTGAATACGTGGATATGACACAACATGGCACAAATTGGATCCTGATGCGATCTAATTCAAAATCATCCGACGTTTAGGACTAAGTATGGAAATTCTATTCTGCGAGAAACATATTGTCGTTATCAGGATTTTATCACAATGTATCAAGGCCTGGTTACACAACGAATTCATTGTAGTAATTCATGGATGAAAGTTGGTACCAGTAAAATTTCATTGAGTAACCCCAACATCATCTTGGAATTGAGTTAAAGAGGTTCCGTGGTGATTTTATTTTAAAGATTTGAGTTTTCTGATTAACTCATGCGTTGAACTATACTTCATAGGACAATATTTTGCTGTCGACAGCTGCTTCAGATTGAAGTGTCTTAGCGGTTTATCACAGGACTTATCATTTAATTTAGAAAACTGGGTCCGTAGCTCATAATTTTGCAAATTTCGTATTTTTGAAATTTCGTATTTCGAATAGCGCCATGTACGTATATAGCATAGGCATTTTGTCAGGACTTACAGTTTTGCTTCGTAAAATCAAAACTTATTTTAGTGCTTTGTATTATCTAGTTTCTACTGTATATTTGTGGCATTATCAAGATCTGGTGTTACCCAGTCTGTTGCTGCCACACATTGTTTCAGTGTTCAGGCATTAAATCATCTCAAAGAGAGTTTTTCACTCTTAATTAAATGATGAAATCTACAGGTGAAAAAGTAACAAAATGTGACCTCAGAGAAGAAAAAGTAACATTTTAGGTATTGTGGGAGAAAAATGAAACCAAATTACTTTATATAAACCTGTTCCACTCCCATCTTTGTGTTTGACTGATTTGATCACTGTCTTTCAATAGACATATGGCAATCGCCAACCATGGATGTCAGTGGCAGACAATGGCCAAGCAAAAAACTCGAATGAAACCAGGGAAAAATCCCTGATGAAATGTCTATAAGTGGCTAATCACAAATGAAAAGTCCATATCTTGCACAGAAAGGCCATAATAGATAGCTATGAACAAATAAGCCTTTCATTCTTCGTTTGTTCTGCTTGCCTCAGAGGGGACAGCCACCTAAGGCCTAATTGGTGGCATATCGTACTAGTCGGGACATACAAACATTAAAGATGCTGTTCATCCTTGAATGGGTTATAGACACCATGCGCTAGATGGGAGACAAAAGTAAATTTGTTATATCTTGTGTGAAGATATTAAAAGTTCAATCCTGAAACTTGACAATGGAAATCCATTAACTGACTTGAGAACCAATGCCTCTCAAAAACTGTAATAAAGCTAAATATATGCTTCAGTTTACTTGTAACTGTATTAGGTCAGATCTTTCAACTACTGTTATTTATCCAGTTATTAGTTTAACTGAGAATAAACAAATTATTCTTTTCTAACTATAACCTGAAATATGAGGTTTTTATCCCACTGTGCCTACAATTCTTACACCACTTTCCCTGGAATTTATTTTACTGTTTTCATGGTTCCAACCAATAATTTATCAAACATGAAATGCAATGCAAGAATTTTGTTATATGTTTACAATTCAGCTTTGAATATGGCACACTGGAAGGTCTCTGCACATGTGCCAAGCAACAATTTTACTTGCACGAGTAACATTCAAATATCCCCATACAAGATAACAATTTTCACACATATAATCAACACTTTAAAAGAAAAACAACTTTGAGGGAAGAGAAGAAAAATCCAATTGAAGGCACCAAATGATAAGGTATGCCAAAATGTAATGGATACTTTCCATTTACAGCAATAGACAGTGCTTAGCTCCCTTAAGTAGCCATTTACGGTTGCTATGGTCCCCAATGCAAGCCCAATTAAGTGGGCATTGGCAGCCAGTGAATACCAGGTACTGCCTTAGACAGTTGACAATTAGTGTACATAACTGAAAGGCACCTACGGCATATGCCACCCACACAACCAAAATTCAAAGACTTCAATGAAGGATTTAATAAAACTTCAAATTTATGCACTCAAGAAGATTCTATGAAATCTTTGATCTAGGCAACAGGAATAGAACAAATTTTATGAGTCAAAACCTTTCAAATCACAATTATCATACCAGTAAAAACTCCTATACAAGTTAAGTTTACTTTTGCAAAATAGTACAAATTTTTACCTTTGATTTAGCATCATCCACTGTCTTCCTCAACTCCATAAGTTTAGTTTGCAAGGGTTCTCTTTCATCTTGAAGACCCTGGGTCTCGGCTTGTAAGCCTGCCATAGCAGTTTGAAGACCTTGTTCATGCACACCTTTCTCCCTCATTAATTGTGCCTCTTTCGTTGTCAACTCAACAATGTCTTTTTCATTCTCAGCTGGCACCTTCTGCAGAGCCTCTAGCTGTAAGTTAAATAATAAATTCACATGACAAATAAGAACCATTGAAATTGGGGCTAGCATGAAATCATAATAGAAGAAACTAGAATTAAATTTCAGAACGTTCAAAATTCAGAACATGAGGCCGCCTCCTAAAATCAACTTAATGCACCCAAACACAGTAAAAACTTTCAGTTGACCCAAAGATGATTGTGATGTAACCCAGAGTCATCAACAACAAAATATTATACTTACTGTACCGGTTGTTTTATAAAAGTCTATAAAAACATTACCAACACCCGGAAATCTAACATTTAACAAATAATTAATCATTTTCCACCAAAATTCAGAATGATCAACAGCAGTAAGGTTGAAATAGGAGATTACTATGACAAAATGAGTGAAATTCAATTGGAATACAATTAAATGCATGACAACATACATGCACAAAATATAAGCTATTGTTAATAAAAACATAAAAAACTTCAAATATGTACTAGTATGTATGTTCAGTTGATTATCACCTCATACACCACAGACAGATTTCATAGACAAATGTGAAACACCATAAACCGACACATAGAGTCCATAGCAATACTACAATATACTTTACCAAAGGATAAAATTATATACACCAGACTAGAAACCACACACAACTCTTTGGGGATACAAAAATACCAAGTTGACACTTTCTCTCGACAAAGGTGCATATATATCACCAGAATACCCAAATACAGTAAAATTCCCCAAATGTGGCTTCCTGCAACAGATTCTGATTTAAGTGGTTAGCAATTAGACACCAAGCTTTGCCAAATGCAGTATAATGCCATTCTTTTAAGCGGTTTCCTGAAGAGGCTGTTTTCACCATTCTTTCTTCTCCAGAGATGGAAACCCTGTAAAAATGACTCATCGATCTCAATGATTGATAACACTTCATCACAGGTATTTTTCACACAAGTATTGACCCTCAACCAACAGCAAGCTAGTAAGTTATTGTATACACTCCATCCATAATTTCTTAAATGACTTTTTCTATGCTGTAGCAGGGCCTTGCTGGAATCAAAGTAAATCAGTCTGCCACGAGCTGCGGCAGCTCATGGCAGACTATGCAGAAGCAGAAAAGTATGGCCATCCAGATGTCTGTCTTTGTGGTCACCGAATAAGTAGGTCATTAGATAAGTAGTCCCCTCATACACTTCCTTGATGGGGAGTTATATTACCTTTTCTTTCTCAGTTTTCAAGGCCTGCATGTTGGCTTTTCTTTTAGCATTCTTTTGCTTCAGGTGTTCTTGAAGCTTCACATCTGCATTGTCAAGGTCCTTAAACTTCTTAGTCAACTCCTCTTTCTCATTGGTCATTGACTCCAAATTCCTGAAAAAAAATGATATGATGTAAGCAACAAAAGAACAACACTTGACATAAATGTGACCCTGTACAACATTCAGGACTCCCAATACAGTAGATGATCGATACTCTGGAATTCTAAACAATGGAAGTACGTTTAAGTAATGGAAGGTTTACAAGGACTTTGCAAACCTCATTTTCTGTGTAGCACCATGGCAATAATGGCTGTTTAGCCATTAACAAATCAACCTTGAAGCACCACTGGGCTTAGTGCCAACCCCATGGGTTCCATCAAAGGAAATCACACTTTCCATCCATAGAAAAGGGGACGACTTAAAAAGTGATGGCTTAACATTTTTATCCAAAGACTTACTTGATGCTCACTAAACTGAGAGTGATCAAAACACCAGAAATATTGAAAAAATTATTATAACTCGGGCCAATTTATGGCCATTCATTTCCACTAGTTTGGGTGTCTGCACAATGCAATTTCAATGGTGACTGTGTACAACCATCCACACATAAGGATACATGCACTGTGTAAGCGAGGCATGATACATTGTGATCATCAATATAATGCTTACTTGTGAGCAAATATCAAATGTAGGTTTAATTATTATTATAATAATGGAAATGTATAGAAATGGAACACATTGCGAGTCTGAAAATAAGGCCAACCTCCGAAAGTCCCACGAATTGCCAGAACATATTCATTGCACATAAGAAACGGGCAATAATTTTAGCCATCAAACTTTTTTTAAAACCACAAGGAATGAATGATTACCTGACAAACAAAATTTTAAAATACAAATGCGAGTTTTAAATGCAATATGCATGAAAGCCTATGAGAAAGTGTGCTACTGTAACCAAAGCCACAAAACTACCACATAACGTAACATAATCGGGTTATCTGTCGCTTTCAATCATCTGATTGGGTTTCCCCCTCCATTACCAAAGACCTTCAGCGCTTCAATGTATTTCCAAGGGCTGAATATTTGTAAGGAACAACACCTCCCTTCACTTCAAGATCTCATGAATATCTGTGTATGCATTTCTAAAAATAGTTAGAATAGGCATAAAAAAGATAGTTTTAACTACACATATGTACATAAGGCAATTCACATATAACTAGGAAATAGCCTGCAGCAACTTGGAAATATCAAGAAAGCCAAACCTATAGCCTGTTTACAGGATATCAACTAAAGTCAAAATATTATTTTCAAGCATAATTCCAGGTTTTCAAGGCAAGATTTATAAAAAATTCCACATTATAATATCACAGTTTTTATACAAGCGTAAGTGATGTATTTCAAGTTTTATGTAGGATATGGATTTTTCCAGTTAAACCCACAAGTAAGAATAAAGAACACCAACCCAAGAATAAAGTAATTAAATAATTATAAATAATTAAATAATAGATAAGTGTAAAATAAAGTCAATAAATATACAGTTTTATTGGAAGGACGTTTTATATAGGTTTTAAGAGGACTAAACCAGAAGTAGGCTAACTCACATCATGTTTTGTTGGGAATATAGCACTTGAGTCCCAAAGAAGAAATAGAGGGTGGCTACTGATATCCAATTTTTAAATTCCTTGACTTTTCCCTGAAGGAATTATCAATATCCCTGACCAATCGTCAAAAGGTCACCTATTATTGGAATATTTTATTTCTGTTGAATTAAATTTTTGTCAAAACTTAAAAAATGTAAAAAGCTGAAATCAATACATTAAAAGCTCCAAGTACACACAAATGAAAAAATATATTAAACCTTCATAAGTTAAACTCTCAACCAAATTATACACAATTTTAATATATATTTTTACCCTCAATTAGGTTGAGCTATAAAATACTTTGGAAGTATAAAGTAAGTTACCAATGTCATAACAACCACCAAAAATAGCTTTCATTAGCTTCGTCACAGCTGAACTAAGCAAGTTGAGGTATCCGAACAATAAGGCCCCATTTAGATATGCTGAGCACTGCAATATTGTACAGCCAGATGCCCACTCACACAGAGGAGGAGGATTCATACCCCCAAATGCTCTAGCAAGGCGAAGGACACTACTGTGTCACCTCCACCAACTACCCCAAACATAATAAATGTCCAAACCCACCTCAGACCATTATCTCATTATATTTATATCCTTGTGACCACACTAGTCATCTCGTTGATTCTACCCATCACCCGAGCCCACCTTCCACCCCGAACCAGAGCTAGAGTCCAGTCTGACATAGAAATGTATGTCCTATGTATAATGAACCATTATTTAAATACATTGATCTCCTTGTGACTAGGCATTATTCCCCTGCAACAATAGCACTCTTCCTAAAACATAGAATGATCCGAAAGGACAAAGCAATAGAGCGCCGATTCTCCGATGATGTGTCCCCAAGTAGCACCGCTCCCCCACCTTCTATCCATCCAACCCTCTCCCTTACCTACCACTGCATCACCACACCGCCACAGTGGCCATGTTATTGTCTACAAAATTGTAACATTTCCCGACGCACAAGGTTTTCCGACAGCAGGTTATTGAATTAAGCATATAACAGTGCTGCATTATGGTGAGTTCCCTGAACCATTGCGAACGAGCTTATATTGCTTCCGTAGCCGTGTATGTATCCTTCGGTAAAATTACAAATTGACAATGTCTAATTCTTCAAGAAAGAGGTAGTGTGTCATGGTAGTTCTGGGAAGTTGAGGTTTACTGAAAAGGCATTGAAGGGAAAGTTAATGGCCAATTTACTGGCGGACTACAGCACATGTATCACTATGGTGCGCAACAAATACAAACTAAAGCCAGTTGTTGGACTGGATCAAAAATGTGGTTATAACCCCTTGATCGCAAGAGGGAACCAAACAATGTAAAAATATTTGGATAAACAGGCAAAACATAAGTGCGCCACTGTGAGCAAAGACAGGAGGCAATTAGCAACACCAGCATCATATTCAGGAATATCATACTTGAGATGGTTTGTGACTTGACTAAAATGCTTTGAGAGGGAGCTATTCAATTATTACGTCAAGCATGTAAGGTGCAGAGGGGAGGAGGGCTCTTCTTACTGTCTCACGAAGGGGGGTATGGGAATCAAAGATGATCTTGTGTAAGATTTTGTTTACACGTGACATCGTATTTGTATTACCATTTTAATAATCATTGTCTCGTAATTTTAGACCTGCAAGCATGTATTTACTACGAGCTAGTGTGCTCCAGCTACCTCTTGAGGTCTCTGAGGTTAAAAAAATGTGAGGTAACATTTTCTGAACAACGTAGGCTTGGATTCCTTGAGATGATCGTAACACATTGTGATCATGAATTTCAACACTACTAGGCAAATATCGCAACAAAGATATACAAAATGGATACATTATACGTCAGATTCACAACTAAATAACTAAGATTTGTTATGGCCAGCACTAAATAATAATACACGCCCAGTGTACTGGGTTTTTATTCCGTTCTTAATGGCAAACCACACAACAAATCAGAAAAGAACATAAACATCACACATAGAAATAAGTTTTTTAAACATAGCTCTCAAACAAATGAATAACGAAGTGCATGTATTGCATGTATATACTACAAGATTCACAACTGAATGTTCCACGAATTGATGGGGTTTATCCCATGCACGTCAGTGACAGACATCAGTATTAGCTGGTGAAATAAAGGGTGGGAAAGACCAGCCGATACGCTTAATGGTAGAAAAATAATGAGGATTTCCCATCCCAGTTTCTCCCTGACTGTTACAAGAATCCCCTGACTTTTCCAGAAATTCAAATTTCCCTGACAATTCCAGGTTTTCCCTGACGATCCCCACCCTGAAATAGGTAGGCAAAATAATAAATATTATCTAAGACCAAAAGTAAATTTATTTGGATTAAATTTATACAATGTGACTTTCTGCATATAATCCAAGAGGTGTGGTGGTAAAACAAAAGAAATTTCATTCTCATTATGAGATGTTTGATTTTGAGACAAGAGGATTTTTTTGTATTGAAATGATAATTTTTAAAATTCCCAACGCAAACCAGAAATTCACGAATAATACACAAACACTTCCTGGTGCTGAAAATTCACAAATAATCCCCAATTTTCCTGGTCAATGGACACCCTGTGTATACTGCTTGTGCAAGTAGGAAAGAAGAAAACTATCTACTAATAATTCACCAGCGAAATTCACCATAAAATCTACCCAAAAACAAAATTACTCACTTTGATTTTTCCTTCAAGACCTTGATCTTTTCTTCCTTGGTTGCAGAGAATTCCTTTAGTTTAGCTTTAGATGTTTTTATAGAAGCATCAACTTCTGCCTTCTCTTCCTCTTTTTTCTTCAGATCTTCTTTTTTGTCATGGCTAAAAAAAATTAATTACTTCAAAAATAAATCCATGCCATTAAATTGGGTGGAGTAATAAATTACCAAATTTTATCAATTATTTCAAGGCCACAATTTGAAATTAGTTGACTGTTGTGACAGGTACCACCTGCTTCAGCAACTTAAAGTCATATAGTCAAGTGAATTTAAGTAAAGTGGTCCCAAAACAGATAACCAAGATATAAATCAATGTAGACAAATAATTATATGAAATACAAAGAATCTTCAGCAATGAAAAAATGTAGAAATTAGGTCTGATTTACTAAATAAAACTTTCAAAATGTACATGAGTGCTAAAAACTAATGCATGAATTTAAATTAGAAACACTACAGTAAAACCTCAGAAAACAAGAAACCCGTCATCTTCAATGCTCTCAATTAGGGATGAGTCGATTCCCCTTTTTTTGCGATTCCGATTCCATTTCTTTCAAATCGATTCCCGATCCTCGATTCCACCGATTCTTATTCCTAATAACAGGTGGGATATTGATATACCAGTAGCGTATGACTATTATTTAAATTCAAGTATTGGCTGAAATAAAATAACAAAGACAATTAAGTCGCTCAAAAAGTATATTTATTAACAAATACCAAATACATATATCCTCAGCTTATTGAGGTAGATGAAAAGTACATATTGATAGCCTACACCCAAAATTACTGAGAAAAATATGATGTGATAAATGAAGTTTGATTTGAATATATATCTATCTGGAATTAATGGAATCGGAATCGACTTTAAGCAATACCGATATCTTTGATACCAATAGATTCTCCATACCGAATCTAATCCTGAGAATCGGTGGAATCGAGAATCGACGCTTGGATTCGACTCATCCTTACTCTCAATAAAAAAATAGTTTCCCCACCTTCATACATCAGTTCGTCTTCTGTGCCACCATAGCACTGCTAATGCCACATCTGCTAAAATATTTGACAATTTTTTTTCACTGCATCCCATGACTTTTTTATACAGTGACACATCTTTATTTATTAAGACTTTTCATTTGTCTGGAATTTCCAAATTCCTGTTGAGTTTCTTCACACTAACGTCTATTCTGTTCCTCATGCATATAGGCTTTCAACGGATTGTTCAAAGAAACGTCTCATGGATTTAATTGTGATGCATGTCCCATGGGATATCTGCTTTAAATTGGTAAAATTTAGGTACACCATCTTTGTTTTTCCTGTAGTATGAGATCTAAATAAAGCATCTACTATTAGGAGAGATGGTTCCCTTTACAGACCACCTAGATGCTTCCCCAAACATCTCTAATCCAAAACTTCATGTCATCTCCATACATCTAATCTTTAAAATAAGTGTGCACATGTGCATACTGTCAATTGTTATTTACTCCTTTGGTAAAGATTTCAGTTAAAAAATTACTATTGGTGGTAGTTCTACATACAACAAAAACAAAAAAATTCTTTTCATTCAATGAAGTTTTGATATTAACGGTATCAGCACCCTCCCAATCTCATTTTTTATTAAGAGGAACATAAAAAATGACGGATACTTCATCCATGTAACAGATTTGGCTCAATTCAAATCTAGGCCCTTCTGTTTCTTCCACAATAAATCAGTGAAATTTCATTGTCTCTGTTTCGTAATCCCCTGATATATGCTCGGCAGTCAAGGTCCTTGCTTGCTCATACCCCTTCATAAATGTTAGGTACCATGATGCAATCACACCCACATCCCATTGAAGTAGGCAACGTGTGAGCACAAGTCGGACTCTTTCTAGGAACTCCATTCTCTTCACAACACTTCCCACCAGCACCATCATTCCTCCATACATTTCCTTAACCAACCTCATACTTTTCAGGCACTCATTTTTCAAAGAAATCTACTAGCAGTTCCTCTTGCACCTCTCAGTCTCTCCCCATCACTTGTCTGAAAGCAAATGTCTGCCATTTCACTTCCTAGTAAAACCCAAAATATGTGTGGAAAATCTCTGACTTCAAGCGTACCCTACCCTAAGCGATTCTCTCCCAGACCTTTATTACAGGAGATCTAAGTTCTATAACTCTGTAATGTCCACAGTCTTGAGCCACTACTCCCACAAATACATGAAGACCCACCATGCCCCATAATGGGTGGGAAATAATACGGAGGATAAGAACTAAAGACTGGCTGTGGCCTTTGTTAGAAAAGCTTTACAATAACAAGAGCCGACAAAGAGGGATGCAGAGCAACAGAACTAGCTTTAGTCAGATAAACTTGAAGTGGCAAACGCCCAAGCGGAAGGAATGCACTGAAGGAACTCACGTTTATGCACTAGTTGGGCTGATTGGAGTCCTTTCTATTGGGCTCCACCTTAAGTTGTTTTTAATTACAATACTCCTATTTCTCAGTTATTATAACATTTTAAGAAGATCTTGAATTGGATGATAGGTAGTTCTGTAACAGAGCCACCATTCAATACCTTGAATTCCACTTTAACAAGTGTATGATTTCACACCTCATACAATGCACAGGTCAAAATGGAATTATTTCGATGAATTATCCCACAAATTTCAAATGAGGTCATTCCATACTCAGGAATTCACAAAACTTTGTAAGTCTTACGTAGAGTATTTATTGTACGGTCGGTATGGCCGACATCATTAGGTGCATTAACATGGCTCTCAGTCATATACATTCAAGGGTGGTAGGTGGGGGGTAGGGGAAAGGTTTGGGAGAGTACAGCAAGAGAGGGGGGCAGGGTTTGGGATGAGTTTGGTGTATGACGTGTGAGAAGTGATGAGTAAGGAGGGGGGAGGTATGGAGGGTAGTCATTGCTTCTTCCAATGGATACTGCGGGTTGAGGGAAGGAAGGGTTAAGGGATTCTTGGGTGGGACAGCGGCTATCTAAGGGGGGTCGGTGGTGGGAAAGCACTGGGAAATTTTTAAGGTTGGAGGTATAATGTTTTTTCCCAGTGCTTTACCACCATCAACCCCCCTCGGATAACCGCTGTCCAACCCAAGAACCCAAAGTTTTGTTAATTCCTGAGCATGGAGGAGTTTTACAAAGTTAAGGCTGAAGCTACTGAATTTGAGGTCATTCCATAGTTGAAAGTTGTTCATTTGATAAAACATATCTCTGCATATTGAAGCTTTAGTGAAAATTGTCACTCTGGAACGAAACATGGGAGCAAGTTTGGATGCATTAGCAGGATGGATTTAAAATAGCAATTGTTGAATGCAAGAATCTGTGGGGAGAGCAAATGTGTTACATTGAGTCCATCTGTGATCTAAAAAAATATTTTTTTGCCAATGATACCAAGTATTTCCCAAATAGTGTACTGGCATTAACACTGTACTTCTAGGGGAACTGTGACAAAGAGGAAAGCTGAATATGAAGACCTGGTTTTATCAGTCACCAATGCAGATGATACTAGAGAATCGCAACACCTTGATAAACATATTAATTGAAAAGAATTGGGTGATTTAGGCATACTATAATACACATATTGATAGAATAATTGAATTATTAGATGACTTCATAAATTGCTGATGATCAACTCTATGCTACGAATGGTGAGAAAATAGGAAGTTATACATCATCGTCAAAACCATCCCAAACCAAAATAAACAAAAACTAAAGATTTAGTTGGCCTCTTCTAACATTTTAGTAAAACACACTTACCTATCTCTAAAGGCTGAAAGCAAGATTAATTACAAAACCATTGGGTGTATTTTAGCAGCATACCTTCCATAACCTTTACAGTAATAACAAAATAGTGTTTTACATTCATTGATTCCTTCATGGTGTATATGAAAGAAGTAGATATTAAAAGTGAACTTACATCTCCTTTTGATACAGAATGTTTTTGAGATGAGTAATTCTGTTTTCATCTTTGAGATAACCAATAACCCCTTTCACAGGTTCAATTAGGCTATCCTTCTCTTTCTCCACCATCCTGACCCTAGTGTATTTTTCAGCTCTCTGCTCACTTAATTCTTCAACCAAAACACTCAGCTTTTCAAGAGGTACCTAAAAAAACCATCAACATATTAAAAACAGTGCAAATACTGTTGAAATATTATTCATAGTTATAAGGTAATCACCAACAAATCCATAGTCAATGGTGACCAGGTTCCCATTCCTCTTAAGAGAAGTGCAAATGCTTCATAGTAAATAATCTCACCCTTCCATGCTTTTTCCCTTTCCTTCATTAGTCGTGTCATATTTTAGAACACCATCGGTTGCAGGATGTCTTTCTGACACAATTTAGTACAAGTTATAAAAATAGAAAATGCATAGGGACTGACAGATATTTGAATGGATATCTTTCATTCACTATGTAGTTACTGTTGCACCTGGGGTCCAGGAACATACATTGTTTTGATTTAGAGTTTAATATCAATATAAGACCAGATATATCAACTTCCTTTGGCTGACATATATGGTTTACTTGTGTCTACAATCTAATCTATCAAGTCCAATCCGTTCAACATATTTGCATAGAAAATACTCAAATTTCAGAATGATCTAAGCAAATAAAATTGTCATAACTTTTTCATTTATATTTTGCCATTTGATTCTCCTTTACCCATGAAGCATATCTTATAGGCAGCAGAATTTTTATGTTTATTTTTATTTTCTGTCCTCATTTTCTAGTTAGAATAATTTTGATGAGTTAAGTGTGTTGATTGGTACTGCCAGTCTTTTATCAACATCATAGAGGCTATTGCTAACCTGAAGTTGCTAATAAGATTGCTAACCCTATAAATTCTCCTTCGCCTTCATCACTATCAGCTGCATGAGATCCTTCAGAAGCTGTTGATACCAATGAAATACCAAAGACAGTGAATATCCTTTTCTAACATCATTATAGTTAGCTTTTTCTTTCCACCTAAAATGGGTATAGGTAAAACAGAAAACAGCAGATAAGGTAAAAATTAATGATAGAATAATATATAATGAAAAAGAGCATAATGAAGAACAACATGTAACGCTAATTCCGACTAAAAGTGGAAACACTTTCAGCATCACAATTTGAGACAAAATGAACGGCATCAAAAAGGGCCTTACAATAACTTTCTATTATTTGCTTGAACTAGGACTGCCATGAGCACAGCATAGCTAACAGGTAGAAAATAATATAAAACTTAACACCTAAATAAAATAGATGTACCAAATGAAAAGTAATATGTACCATAGTTTATTTTTTCATCTATAAAATAACATAGCTTACTCATTGTAATGAAAATTAAGTTCTTGAAAATTTTCAGTCTTTCTGATTCTTCTACCACCTTAAACCACAGGGGTTTTATCACTTCAGATAATTTTTCTCAACTTCATGTACACCCTAAACATCCCTCACTGTATCTACCTATTTATGGAGTGATCGCCATTTTTCAAAAAATACTTGACTGAGATGAATGATCCACAGGAAGGTAAAGAGAATGAGTGAGTTGAATGAGGCCTAGGGGCCCATGATGCAGATCATCCTTATTTGACAACATCCCATTTTAATACTTTGACAAAGCAGAATACAAGGACTTACTACTGTGATTTTCTTTTGAATCTACTGAGAGACTTTGACTTTGTTAGCAGAAACTTCAACTAGGAAAACATTTTAGTTTGAGACTGAGTCCAAGTGAAACTGAAGAAAACTTTCTCATACCAGACTGAATTGGCTAGATCAAGCCATCACCACAGGACTTCAGACACACATGCAGGCAACTTTTATCTAGGTGTTATTTAAGAAAGGAAATGGATCACACACAGCATAGAATGATGAAGGAAATATGAATGAAAAAAAACTTTTTTCAGGTAATGAAGTAACATAAAGTTCCAAAGGAACACAAAACATAAATGCTTTGAATAAAAAAATGAATTTGTTGAATTTCGGACAGAATATTTGAAAACCAAATTTTAAATTAAGATTAAAAAATTAAGAAAAAGCATGTTATCATACATGTTTAATCAATAATATAAGAGAAATATAGTAATTGAATACGCTTTAAAAATATAGAATTTCTAATAGTTGTAAGCAATGAAAACTGAGAGTAACAGCATATGTTTTGAATGCATATCACCAAAATAATGGAGTAACCAAGTATAATTCAAGTGGTCCAGAGGCTTCTACCAGACTCCAAAATATAAAAAAAAACAATATATAATCCGATGATTTGACAAAACAGAAAAATGAATTAGTAATTGATAAACAAGCATAAAATATTAAGATACAAGAAGGGAGATATTCCCACACATGCAAACATGGTGTGTGCCAAGAATACAATATTACTTGACATTGAGCAGACACTACATTACCAATGAAGGATTAAACTAAGGATGAGTTGATACCACTTTTTTTCGATTCAGATTCTTTCAAACAGATTTCTGATTCTCGATTCCGATTCCATCGATTCTTATTCCTAATAGCAGGTGGGGTATTGATATACCAGTAGCGTACGATGATTATTTAAATTCAAGTATTGGCTGGAGTAAAATAACAAAGACAAATAAGTCGCTCAAATGTATATTTATTAACAAACAGCAACTATATCCCCAGCTTGTTAAGGTACATAAAAAGTACATATTGATAGCTCACATCCAAAATTACGGTGATAAGTATGATTTGATAACTAAAATATATGAAATATGAATTAAATGTTTTACATATGAATCACAAATTGCCACAGAACAGTACATAACTTTTTTTTTAGAATTAGAAAAAGCAAAGTTTCCAGGGGTAATAAAATTATTGATTGGTATTTTAGGTTAGAACAGTACAACTTCATCAAATTGAAGACCTTTAAAGATGAAAATGAAATTTGAAAGATACAGTTACTGACAATGAATATTGTAGAGGAAATACAATACAGTTTAACGGAGTTAACACGTTAACACTATGAAATATTAATGGGACCCATAAAATGGCAATCTACCTGCATTCAAGTTACAATTTCATTTTGCTGTTTTGGAATAAACACTATAATTCTTTCAGACATAAATAGCTAACTTAATAATTTACAGTTCACAACGGAATTTAAGTTTGATTACTCTATCCAACATAACTTACGTTGTTCTGATGTTTAACAAAACAAAAAATTATTTATTAAATTAGCATTTTATAATTGAACTACCAAAGTGATTTGTTTAAGGATATGCACCATAAAAAATACAGACATAAAACAAGTATTAAAATTAGGAGAAAATGTTATTTTTGATTTTTAAAAAGAACAAGAAAACAATTATTGCAAAATGACAGCAATATGTTTTCATCAATGATTTGGAAGTGTTTAAAAAATTCTACCTACGTCTTAGATCTACTCAACGTTTTGGTTCAAGAAAACAAGCATCTTTACTCTGCCAGGATCGAGTCTGTTTCTTTTTGCATCGCAAATATTCCCTGCTGTACTGAATAGTCTTTCACTAAATACGGTGCAAGGAGGAATACACAGATACTTAACTGCTACATTTTTAAGTCCCATAAATACACTGCTTGTCCAGTAATGGGAAACTTTTTCACCATCTTTTGGATCTAAGTTCTTTTCCCCAAGGTATTGCAGCAGTTCATTTTCACAAGAAGAAGCACTATCATCAACATGCTTGACTCTTTTGCCAAAATAGTCGTTATAGTAGGACCACAACCCCTTACTTGCCTGATCACCAGAGGTGTCTGGGTGGAAGTTGCAGTTTCAACCGCTGTGTCATCAAATGAGGTTGAATCAGTCTGTGTCAAAGCCACCATTTCTTCAATTATTTTTACCTTTGCAGTTTCAAAAGCAGTAGTGTTTTGAAAAGGTGTCGCCTTGAACCGAGGATCCAAAATCGTTGCACAAGCATACGTTGGATTTGCTTCCACATCAGGGTAGCAGCATTTCAGGGATGATTTCAAATCGTTCTTCACTCCTAGAAGTCCAGAACCTAGGAAATCCGTGTTCTGCACAACATTTTTTACTGTGTTTATAAGTGGAATCACCTGAGGAAAATTATAACCGGCGATAGACGGCGATCGCCACTTGGAAGCTCTCCGCTATAAGGAGAGCCCCAACATAGCAAGATCGATTTGAGCAACTGCCGTCTATCGCCGGCGATCGCAGTTCTAAATTGAAAGATGGCTTTCGCCACGCCGCGGTGCTTTCGATTTAGCGGAGAGCCGAACAAAGCAAGATCGATTTGTGCCACTGCCGTCTATCGCCGTTCTAAATTGAAAGACGGCGATCTATGAAAACGATCGGAAAATCTGGAATCGATGGAATTGGAATCGACTTTATGTGATCGATTCTCGATTCCGATTCTACGCCTGAGAATCGACATTTGGAAACGACTCATCCCTAGATTAAATAATAGTTAACAGTCTGATACACACATTAATTTCAGAAGACTTATCACAGTCTACTGAGAACATTACAAAGAGCATGGTCCCTAAAAGGACATTAAATGTATAGAGCAGAATAATTCATTTTATTGGACATATAGAGTCCCTGATATTCTTTTAGTTCTGATATTTTAAAAGAAAATGACACTAATATATCATTCTCAGCCCAAACAGTCTGTATTATAAAAACTGTTGAAAAAAAATATAAGAGGTAACAATCCACAACTTTTATTCACAATCAGTACATGACTTTACCTTAAATCGTGAGGTACCAATGATATCTTCCAAGAATTCCAACATTCCTGGCTCATGCTCTGTGAGTCCCTTGGCCTTCATCATGGCAATCTGCTCCACTTCACCCTGTTCAAATTATAAAAGACCAAAACACATTTTAGACTGTAGAATCAAACAATATTAATTCAAAAGATATCAATTGGTCTTCCATAGTCTTAACAGAAACAAGATGTGTGTTTTTTGTATTTATCTTTCACAACAAAATATTTTCACATAGACCTGTAAGCAAGCAGAACTGCAGCAATACAAAAGGAGGGCAATACCTTCATTAATATTCAATGAAAAAACACTATTATGTAAGAATAAAAAGAATGTTTACGCATAAATATTTTATTTAAATAAATGGAAGGGGGTTTGAACTTCAGGCTCAAGATTCCTCTAATCTGATTTCTCTGGAATAGACACTAAAGTCCACACATATACTATGAAAGCTGTCTCTTTGTACTTTTGAGAGGGCCAAAAGAAAAATGTGTAAATCGCAAGAAAATGTAAATTGAGGCAAATCTTAACTTGCAGGAAATTCAAGCAAAATCATGACCAAATGTTTCATAATGTTATTTTATTTGAATGGATCATACCTAAAATCTAGGGGCTGCAGCTAGCTGGTGCAATTGGCAGGGAAAAATATTATTTTATTTTTTTCATCATTTCAAGTTAATGGGATGTGCAGGGCACTTCCAATAACAAAAGGACTTCTCCGTTTGGGCCCCCAGTCTTTGCATCAAAGGTATGCATTTGTCCTTCAAAAACACTAAAAGTCACCCATGCCTTGGTGTTGGCTGCATAGATTGTAGGCAATAAGTTCTTAAGGTATAAAACAATGTGGATACCTAGATTTTCACAAAACAAAGGCTTCAGTGTTTCACTGCCATCTGCATTGACTCCAAACAAGTGAGGAGAGCTTTGCTGTGTTTCTCCCCATGGCATGGATCCCCTCTGAAGTCTCAAGTCTCCTGTGGCAGTATATTATAAGCAAGACCTGCCTTGCCAACAGAAAAATTTCTTTGAGAGTATACTGCCATCAGCATGGTTGTACTAAGTTTGACACTTCCAGTGAGAAACTGTTTCTGGTTACACACATGCTTTCATATTCACCACTGATGCTTCTTTTGACATTACCGCACTGAGTTTGGAAATGGTCAATCCAGTCATGTTATGCTTTGAAGTCATCAATACCTAATCTTCTGCTGGGCGAAGTGCCTTTCCTCTTAAGAAAATTTAACTAAATCTGTATATAGTGCATTCGCACAGCACACACTGCAGAACACTCACACAATTCATGGTAAAATATGATATGAATAAAAATCTTTATCACAATCAATTCTGGAATAATCTGGTAAACATCGGAATTTCTACAAGAGGATCTAAAAATAGACTTTTTTCATTGTCACTCCAGAAAGAGAATTTTGACTGTAATGGAAACATTTTAACTGCAACTTTCCAACAGAAAACAAAACTGGCTGTATGGGGACATTTGTTTCATTACAATCGACCCCCACATTCTCCTTATAAAGTGAAACCTCTCTTAATGACCACTCCTATCTAGCGACCACCCCTCTAAACGACTGGTCTTCTGCGGAACCGATTGTAATGCCCGTATAGTCAATGTATGTATTACCCCTATTCAAAGACCACCCCTCACCCCGACCAACGATCACTACTTCAACGGGAATTTCCCTCACTTAGGCAACCAAAACCCAGATTCTGGGTATCGGATCAGCCTACTATGCCAGTCGACGGTCTAAATATAGCCAGTCTGTGTGTACCTGCACCCACCAGAACAATATGATCATTGAGGATAATGACCCCTCCTTATGGCAGGCTCCCCTTTGCGGAAAGGGTCCGTGAGCTTCACCCTCTCTACAGGGGTTCTATTTTGTGCATTTTGTATGCTAAAACATTAGTAAAGAATGAGCCAGCGAGCCGTTTCGTGGGCAACACTGTCATTTCATATTTTAATCGTTGCAGTTCGCTTTGAGTGACAGTATATGAACGATCTCGGAGTATATTATGTTGAAGAGAATTTGTCTGAGTTTAGTGGATAGAGTTCGAGTTATCGAAGAATGAGATAAAGGAACATCTGAGAGGAGGTAAGCAGATTTGTTCAAGATTGGGAAAACCCAAATAAACAGAATTTTAAAATCTAGAGGCGATATTTTGAAGGAGTGGCACAATAGCGACCGAAACAGAGGAGTGAAAAGAAAGCGTCAAGAAAAGTACGAAGCAATCAACTCTGCAGTTTTTGAGTGGGTCGAAATCACACGGTCAAAAAATATTCCGATCAGTGGTGCTTTAATAAAGGAGAAGGCCTTGCAGTTTGCTGCTGAATTCAATGATGAAGATTTCGTGGCTAGCAATGGCTGGCTTGAACGATTTCGTCTATGACATACCATCACCTTCCTGGTGAATCTGTAGACATAAGTGAGGAAGTGTGCTGTGATTGGAAGGTTAGACTTCCATCGATTGTCAGTTCCCGTAAATATCAGCATGAATTTAATATGGACGAAAGTGGTCTATTTTTCCGCACTTTTCCATCTAAATCTCTGACACTTAAAACAGCAGTGTAAGGGTGGAAAGCTGGCCAAAGAACGATTGACTGTATGCTTTTGCGTGAGCGCTGATGGAGAAAAAGAGGCACCTCTGGTGATAGGGAAGTCTCTTCGGCCGAGATTCTTCAAGTGCACGCATATGACCGAGTTGTGTGAATCTTGGTATTCTAACTGTAAGGCATGGATGACTCCAATGATTTCTGAAGATTGGCTTAGGAGGTTTGAGAAAAAGATGAGGCCGCAAAATTGCAACATACTCTTGTTTCTTGACAATGCTACGTGTCATGCCCATCACATCAAGCTGACCAATGTCTAGTTGCAGTTTTTCCCACCCAATACCACATCAAAATTACAACCTCTAGCCCAAGGCATTATCCAGGCATTCAAATTAAAATACAGAAAGCGGATGATGCAACATTTGATTGCACGGATGGATGAATTGGCAACTGCATCAGATTTAGTGAAGAGGATAAGAGTGAGTGACGTTGTGTCATGGGTGCTTTCTGCATGGAAAGATGTTGAATGCAAAACAATTGTGACGTGTTTTCAAGTGTGGATTTTTCAGCCCTGTCAGTGAAGAGGAATTTGAAGAGATCCCATCAAATAATGTGGAAGTATTGGCTTGAGCTGCAGGGTTTGAGTACAGCCAAACGGTGACTGAGGCGAAAAACCACACCAATTGCTATGATAACTTCAGTGGTGATTGGGAGGACTCCACACGAAAAGTAGCAACCGGGTAAATTTTTATGACCAAATGGCATAATTTATTCAAATATTTCAATGCAAGTTCGTCCATTACTCACATTTTTTCGTATCTCTTTTCCGGTGGCATTGTTTTATAAGGAACCATATCTGAAGATGAAGGTGATTCAGACACAATGGAATCAACCTAAAAACTGAATTTGAGTGCTCGGGAAGCACTTTCAACTATGAAGAGGTGTCATAATTCAGTGAAAAGTGCCAATTTCCACGGAGAGAAATTGAACGAACTATTTACAGACTATTATATGTTTTTTGAAAATGAAATTGCAAAACAAAAGTGCAAAGGCCTTAAGCAAACTTCTATACGAAAGTTTTTTTCACCTCAAAGTGAGCAGCATCAGTAGTAAGAAGACATTGATTATTTTTGTAATGTTTTATATGTGTGCGCAGTCAGGATCCAATTTCAGAGCTTCCATTCTAATTAAAATCGTTGATTTATGTAACAGTTCCGACGGATTTCAGACCGTTTATTTCTATCCCTCACAGATCCCATACTACGATATGTTCTAACCTTCTAAGAGTGATAATATTTTTTTCCAAAATCAGTAAAATGCCTACTATGCATGTTGGTGCAATCATATAGTATTGATTTATAAATAGCATTTTTGTGAATATCATGTAGTAATCTCTATAGTACATAGTATTTCGTAATAAGAGTCCTGTGTGGTAGAATTATGCAGTAAGGACATATGTAATATTAATTAAATTACTGTGTGTATGAAATTTCTTAGAAATTCACAAATAACAATAAAGCAAATATGATTTGTGTAGCCTTAAGTAAATCTTAACCTCGGTAGTTTCTCAATATTTTAAAATTTAAGTGCCTGCTCACACTAACGCTGAAAGAAAAACAATCCACTCAGGCATCCGTACTCCTCTTGAACGACCACCCCTCTTAACGACCATTTTTCACAGGAACAGTCAGTGGTCGCTTAATACAGGTTTCACTGTATTTGGCTTCAAACTCAATTGGTATATTCATTCAGTGAGCCTGCCGCCACCCTGCTCCTTGCCAGATATAAATCGTGGTATATTTCAAAATTTTTAAGAGTCAATAGTGGGATAGGACTGCATTGAAAGGATACAAAAATTGGTGGGGCATCAAGAAAATGTCACAAATCACGACCAAATGTAAATTCCAAGGGAGTAAAAGGGAAGTTTTACTGTAATGTATGCAGAAGTAGAATCTCCACTAATGTCACAAATTATAAGCTATAAGGCATTATCCATTATGTAAACAAATATCATATGATTCTCAGAGTTCCATGATGGCTCAGTGTTTGCCTAGTGACGTAGAAACTATATGGAAAAAATTATTAAGCCTGTAAGAAACCATGGCTGATTAAAGCTATTTACTCTATGGTTGCAGGCTTGATGGAGTGTAAACGGAACATAACTAAGTATGAAAAAATAGGCAACTTCCACAGTGATAAAATTTATTGCGACCGGTTTCGCTTTTTACAGCATCTTCAGGTGTGACCTGAAGATGCTGTAGCGAAATATGGC
The DNA here is from genome assembly GCA_963169105.1 of Ceriagrion tenellum. Taxonomy (NCBI): domain Eukaryota; kingdom Metazoa; phylum Arthropoda; class Insecta; order Odonata; family Coenagrionidae; genus Ceriagrion; species Ceriagrion tenellum. The sequence continues at coordinate 110,640,164 of OY720637.1, forward strand.
GATAGAGCGAAACCGGTCGCAATAAATTTTATCACAGTGTAAGTTGCCCATTGTTTCATACTTAGTAAAGCTATTTAATTGAATCCTTACCGAGTAAGATTATGTCACCCATTGGTTCACTGATTGTAGCACAATTTGAGCTGGGCTTGGTTATGTAGCTTGAGCCAACTCTTTAAAAGCAGGGTGGGGTATTTGAATATAAAATATTTATTTTTCTACTAATGCATAAAAATGTTGTAAAATACAGATTATGTCGCATATTACATATCTAGTTAAGAATAGTTTCCATTAGACTATTTAGGCATTTATTAAAAATAAATTACTCAACGTTTCACATCAACTTAATCCGTTAAAGCTACTCTTGTCAGATCAATTCATTATTACATTGAATGGTCAACCATGAATCTACCTCCTCTAAAAACTGGTAGACTAGACTACTGACTTTAAAACATTATTCATATGCCCAGCCAGACTTTTAAAACAGGAGAATTAACCCACTAAATATTTAATTTTAACAGAAATTATGCCTACTACCAATACTGATAATGATACTACCAATGTCCTCACAAATAGTCTCAGGGGAACAATAAGCAAAAACTATGACGATTTACTCTGTTTCACACCACTTATGAATAAGGATGACCACAAATGCAAACCTCATTTTGCAGTGAATGCACATCTCAGTTCCCAATTGCATTATAACATTCAAATTAAAGCTAAATTGGCTTTGCACAATTGATAACGTGTACCAGCATGCAGATATCACTAGTTCCAAAAGGATAACAGAATGAAATAATGATTACACAAACCTGCAAAATAAGGAAACGATTATAGTCCAAATCAATTCCGTGACTTCTAAGGAGAGAACCAACTTCTTTAAACTGTACACGCCGACCGTTTATTTGATAGAACGATGAATTGTCCTTGAATGCTGTCCGTGAAACATGGAACTGGGAATTTTCAACAACTTCATACCCCTCACCAGGCTGCAACCAGAATAAATATTATCAGTTAAATGAGTACCATTAAGCAATATTGCCAGGTATCGATATCATCGATGAAGGACATAAACAAGGGAAAAAATACAGACTAAGGTATAAAAAGTGAAATGAGCACCATCATATGAAAATAAGCGATATGCTATAATTCAGCATTCCATGAAAAATCAGCGATATTCTATAATTCGGCATAGACGATGTTAATGTGTAAATTATTCATGAACTTACTTGATCGATGATTTGCTGAAAATGAACCGACACAGTACATCTGTTTAAATCCTGGTATAAAGGAGACTTGTGAATAAGAACCGATACCTTCTTGCTTCTAATTTTTGCAGCACGGTAGCCAAAAACAAAGAGAAGGGAATCGATAACATTACTTTTACCACTACCATTCGGTCCAACAATTGCTGTGAAGCACTGAAATGACAAATATTGAGAGATCATTCAAAAAAATTCCTTGCGGGACAGTCACAACATGGATTATGAAATAAAATATGTCGACAGCGTAACAACACCATTACGAAGTGAACCACCCAAGCGAGAGCGGGCTCAATTTAAACATTAACATCTATCTTACCTTGTGGAACGGTCCGAGAACCTGTACACCAGCATAACTTTTAAAGTTTTCATTCACGATTTTAGTTATCATGAGTCGTACACCTTTCGCCTCAGAACTGCATGCCGCAACTGGTGGAGGAGGTATGTAAACATCACCTAGTCGCATTCCTCCCTCCCTGAAGTCTTCATTTGTACTCTGATCGTCGACGGATTCATCCATCTCGACATCAACAGATTCCTCGTCACCAGGATTACGTCTCCTTTTCTTAGGCCTTTCGACAGATCCCCCAGTTGGCATTTCCACGGCAGTGGAAGAATCACTATAAAATATACTTCATCACAACATCTACCCGAAATACTCCATTGGCATCAGTAAACGCGCCGAAATACCCAACAAATTGCCAACTTAGGAAATTCGCGCCAATTTAAAAATAATATTCATTTCCGCTAGTCCGTAAAATTCCTCGAGCTATTTTATCACAGAGAGTATAAAGAAAAATATTTGATGATTTATTGTGGATATGCGCTATTTTATATACGGTATAACTCGGACGTGTTAATAAAAGATCCTCATTTCAATATTTTGATAACTTTTATGTTGGTGTTTACGCATAACGTAATTCGTTCATCTATTGTCGCTCAACGGCCGTCGACGCCCGATTGCGGGGCGTTTATATTAGTTAAATTTGGAACAACTACCCTGCAACTACCTAATGACCATACACACGGATACACACCATGTAATCCTCATATCATACTGATGGAAAATCGATTTAGCTTTTCTTGGCATGAGATAGTTTTATGCACGTAATAATCAATTCTAATCCCATCATTAGCGGAGGGGGATTTTTGTAACTTTGTAAGGAACAGCCGGAGTAGCATACTCAAATCATTTGTTTTCGTTTCGCGACATAAATGGAAAGTTTAAATCTTTTTACAAACATTATTATCACTGGTTGTGAAGGATGCAAGATTGTCAATTTATAAAGCCAGTAATATCGTCAATTTAAAGCATTTTTCTGTCTTTTGATTCTTCATCTGCTGTAAATATACTAAATGGCTTTATACATGTCAAATTCATGGACTGAGGGCATATTCCTAAACCTTTCTCATATGGCTAAAATGATAATAATACATATACTGCTTGTTAGAAAGCTCCTGGGGCCTCGATGCAAGGACAGGTGGAGGGGGCGGCGGCATGCGGGAGGAAATAGAGAGGAAGGCGAACTTCACCCATGGGTCGGTTCCCTTGGGAGGTAAGATCGGCAGGGAGGCCAACTTTATTGCGATGAGGTTTCCTCCGTCTGCTCTTATCTGAGTACTTTGCCCAGCTAAATCAAATATGACAATGTCTCCATGGATGTTCACTTTTCTCGGTAAAATCGAACACTTCGCCTGGTTAACAAATTTACATAAGGAACCGTACCTGGACTTTGTAACCATCAATCTTACTTTAGGCTTAGGAGACGTTTTACTCAAATAACCAAATTAATGTCTATTTGGTCTGACTGGAAAAAAATAATCATTTAAACGTTACTTCAAAAGTTCAGGTTATTAAACCTCAGTTGTTCGTTGCCACTGCCAGAGTCATCATTTACATTAATTATTCACCCTCACCTATAACCACTTTCTTCATTATCAAAGAACTTTCCTCAGCCTTCAATTCATCACTGGCCTCTCCTCAATCTTCTCATTCAAAGTCTTATCACATTTTCTCACATAATCACTTCAATAAAGTTGTGCTTATCAGTGCCTCTATGTCCCCTATATATTTTCTATGAAGTTCATGGTGGTAGGGAGGCAATGTCACTGCAGTGTCTATGGACAGCTACAAGAGTCCACTTCATGAATAATTTGCCCCTCGATCATCTTAATGTTTTAGTTGATCTCAAGCTTTGTCTACTTGCTTTTGTTATTTATTCTCAATTCATCCATCCATGCCTTAATTTTCTCCTTGTCCTAGTTGCTCACGGAACAGTCGTGCTGGATGTTGGGGTACACTGCATTGTCCACCACAACCACAGTGTTTAGGGTGATTGAGAATGAATTGATTTACGCTTCTATCTAGATGATGTTTGAACAAGTGTGTGTTGCTACTAATTTATGTCTTCAAAATTCATCTACCTTGTCACTGTGATCATTTGATTTCTTGCCCCAGCCTGTACTCCCCCACTTCATGTCCCATCCCTTCTTCCCCACCATTTCTTGCCCTTAACCTATGCTCTCCCACTTCAAGTACATCCTCCTTTGCCCCATTATTGCATTCCAATTATCCGTAACTTTTAAGAGTTTCTATAGTCTGAGATGTCTCTATCTCTCTCTTCTAGTTGCTTGCACACCCCACATACCTCACCATCCCCATAGTTACACTACGGCATATACACCTGGACCACTAAGAAATGTTTTGGGCTGGCTTTCATTTCAACCACTAGTATCCTGTCACTTTAAAAACCAGGAAGAACGGCTGCAAGCTACCCTGGTGGGGCACGGAACTTGAATATCTCCGGAAGGAGACCGAAAAACTCTTCAACAAAGTGAAGAGAACTACTTTGACCAGGGACTGGTATAACTATAGAGCAGCCCAGCGGAAATACAGAGCGACAATCAGGCGCTCCAAAAGAGAATCTTGGAAGAACTTCTGCGAGAGCATGGAATATGTTCCACAGCTTGCTAGATTTCACAAGATCATTGCAAAGGACCCAGAAGCAGGGGTAGGGCCTCTTCTTCTTCCCTCTGGTGAATTCACGTCATCAGACAAGGAAGCACTAATGCTCATGCTGGAGACCCACTTTCCAGGCTCTATGGAGGTCGAGATGCGCCTAAGGAGGCCTCCCAGCCGTCCAGCCAAGATGGAACGGAGATTGGCCTCCAGCATCATTACGTTCAATGCTACAAGATGGGCGACAACAAGTTTTAGCCCTTACAAATCTGCTAGTGAAGACAGTTCCCTGCACTTCTGCAAGAGGGAAAGAATCGGGTGCTGTTACCAATTGTCAGAATCTTTCAATCCTGCCTGGCGTATGAGTTTGTCCCCAAAATATGGAGGATCACTAAAGTCGTCTTCATACCCAAACCAGGAGAGAGACTACACCAAGGCTGACTCCTTCCGTGGCATCAGCCTTATATCCTTCATGCTGAAAGCACTGGAGAAAATAGTAGACAGGCACATTAGGGAAGGACCACTAAAAGAAAATCCCTTACACCTGAACCAACATGCCTATGAAAAAGGCAAATCAGTTGAGACAACTCTCTATAACCTCGTTATCAGGATAGAAGGGGTACTGGAACATGGGATGAATGGTTTGGGCACTTTCCTCGACGTGGAAGGAGCCTTGAACAACACATCATTTGATCAAATCTGCCTTGCAGCCAGATGACACCCATGCAAGTTCACTCACACATGCAACTTCACGCACATTTTGTCAACTGAATCAGGCTGATGCTTGAAGAAACAACCATCAAGGCCGCTCTAAGGGAGAGTACGATGGAGGTGGCTGTGACTCGTGGATGCCCTCAGGGGGGAGTTCTGTCCCCACTGCTATGGAACATGGTGGTCGATGGCCTTAACATTGAATAAGGCTGGAGCCTACACTCAGAGGTACGCAGATGGCATAGTGATTCTCATCACTGGCAAATACCTCAATACCGTTTCGACACTTATGCAGAAAGCCCTGGATAAAACGATGGGCTGGTGCAATGAGACAGGGTTGACTGTGGACCCAGGACTAACGAAACTTGTATTGTTTACCAATAAGAGGAAAAGAGAAGGACTCATACTTCCTTCACTACAAGGAAGGCTTCTACAACCTTCAACAACAGTAAAGTACCTAGAAGTCCTCCTGGACTCCAAACTTAACTGGGGGGCACACCTTGAGGAGAAAACCAAGAAAGCATGTGCCTCCCCATGGACATGCATGAGAGCCCTAGGCAAAACCTGGGGACTTCAACCGAAGGCGATCAGCTGGATCTATTCTGCAGTAGTGAAACCTAGCTTTCTACACAGCTCAAAAGTCTGGTGGAGGAAAACACGGCAATGTACTGCCAAGGAAAAGCTCAACCACCTGCAAAGAATAGCCTGCATGGGCATCACGGGGGCAATGAAGACTACCCCATCTTTGGCTCTGGAAACCCTACTGGGTCTTGCTCCACTGAATGTGGAAGTAGAAACCCAAGCCAGGGTAGCAGCATATTGTCTCAAGAGACTGGGACAGTGGAACGACAGGGAAAACCCATTGGGACACAGGAAAATATGGCTGGAGCTCAGGGAGTCAAGCCCTATCTTTGAGATGGGCTCAGACACAACAACAGCTTCACTCATCGATACACCCCCACTTTTCAAAATCCACTTCCAATCCATGATGACTCTCATCTCTTTAATGATAGATTACCCTGCAACCATCCCTCCAATAGTCCCTGCTATTCCTACATCTCACCCTACCCCTCCACCCCCCTGTAATACCTGGTCAAATAGGATAAATGGTGATCATAAAGTCCATTCACCTCTGACCCCCAGAAAATGGCATTCTCCCCTCCCCTAAAACAACCACTATAATCTGTCTCTGCTTCCCTCTCCTCTTCTAATATTTTCTAGCTTCCAGCCCACATGTTTATCCTCCAGTTTTAAGTTTTACCTTAGCTTTCCAGTTATTCTAATTTTCCTACTCTTGCAGTCCGCAAATCCTATGATGATGTTGTTGTACAAGGATTTCATGTGAATACAACCACAGAGGCCATATTTCCCCTCCACTGGGCATGAGCATGACACCTGCCATAGTGGGCAAAATCCTGTGGTTGGATTGATTCAATCTTCTGTGATTGACTTCCAAAAATCCTCACATTACCTTGTGCCTACATCTTAAACTTGGTACTCTTTATAAAACAAAACCTACACCTGGTTAAATCCAATTCCAATTTCCAGAATCATTTTACCCGCACTCTTGACCATATTCATTAGAACCATTATCTCTCATCTCTAATACCAAACACTCCCTTAGCCTTAGGTATTCGATTGTACAATAGTTTACCTGTTGCCCTCAAGTCAAAAAAAGAATATGTATTTAAACGTAATCTTAAGGGCTATTTGTTATTAAATGCATTCTACAGTGTGGATGAATTTATTGCCGAGTGCAAATAGTCATCTATTCTTCTGTCAGCTGTTTATCTTTGTATATTTCTCCATTTTTATTATTATTATTATTAGTTGCGTATAGACCCTTTTTTTATTGGATCACGCAAAGCATTATGACTCATTATTTAAGTTTCTTTCTTATCTTCCACACTTCTCTCATTCTTTCTCCGTGGATTCTCTTTCTCTCTTCCGTCCATTTTGTCCCTGGTTTCTTTGGGACTTCGTTCTCTGGCATTAAGTTCCACTGGTGTATCTTATTTCTGTAGGTAATTCTGTTTTCAATTTCCTTAGGGTCTATTTTTGCTTTTTCTAGATCACCTCTGACTTGAGACAACCATGATATTGTTGATTTGATACCTTGTAAATATGTGATGACCTTTTTGATGAGTCTTGTCGGTGGGAGTCTATTGATATGTCCGTAAAAATTGCAGTCTTCTTTTTCTGATATCCGCCGCTAGGTTGGACATCGTCTCCATAGTTTTCCTGGAGTGCAGCATATACCCTTCTTCTGTTAATTTGGGCTGAGAATTTTCCTCATGATTTTTCACTCTTCCTTAAGTATGTTCTCCATATCTCTTTTTATATGATGCGTAAGAGTTTTGCTTGCATATAGAACTTCTGGCTTGATTACAGTGTTGTGGTGTCTGATCTTTGTGTTTATGGAAATGCATTTCTTGTTATAGATATTGTATGTCTTGCCATATGCCCTCTTCATTTTCTGTAATCGAGTCTTCTGTGCTATCTTTCTCTCCTCCTGTGGGTTCAAGGATCTCGCCCAGATGTCTGAAATGTATGACTTGATTTATCTTGCCGTATTTTGTGTTCAATACTTCGATGTCTAATTTTGAGCAGAAGAATTCAGTCTTTTCAAAAGAGATCTGTAGGCCGACTTTCTCTGCACATTCCTTGAGGACCTCTATTTGTTTGGCTGCTGTTGTTTCATTATCTGCGAGTATGGCTATATCATCAGCGAAAGCTAGGCATGAAGTTTCTACGTCATCTTTGGGTCGTCCGAATCGTGTTGGTTTCCAATGTCCTTGGTTTTTCAGTTCTTTTTCCCACTCCTTTATAACTTTGTTCAGGACTAAGTTAAAGAGGAGTGGGGATAGCCCATCTCCTTGGCGTACTCCAGTTTTGATCTGAAAAGGTTCAGAAATTTCACCCACAAATTTTACTTTCGAGATTGTATCTGTCAGTGTCTGTTTGATCAATCGCAGTGTTTTTGCATCGAGTCCCAGTTCTTCTAAAATAATGAACAAAGATTTTTGGTCGATAGAATCGTACACCTTCTTGAAGTCGACAAACGTGCATATGATCTAATTGATTAGATTCCTAATTGCTTTGTATTTCAGTAGTGCTTTCAGGTTGAAGATTTGTTCTGTACACGATCGACCAGGGCGGAAGCCTGCCTGGTACTCGCCAATTTTGGGTTCTAGTTGCTCTTGTACTCTTTGGTGAAGACATGCTGAGAGGATTTTGTAGGGAACTTGTAACAGGGAAATTCCTCTGTAGTTATTTGTATCTGTTCTGTCTTCTTTCTTGTGTAGTGGATGGATAAGAGCGCATTTCCAGTCGTCTGGCAATTGTTCTGTTTGCCAGATATTCCCAATGATTTGTGTAAGTTCCAGTAGTGACTTTGGCCCGAGGTTTTTCAGTAACTCCGCAATGATGCCATCTTCACCAGAAGTCCTGTTATTTTTCAGTTTCTGTATGTGTCTGTGGATCTCTATCTGTGTTGGTGGTGGTGATTCTGGGTTGATGTCGGTGCAATTTTCTTTGGGAAATCTTGTGCTTGGTTCGGGGCAATTGAAAAGATCAGAGAAATACTGTGCTAGCACTAGACAGTTTTCCTGATTTGTCAGTGCTAATTTTCCATCTTGTTTTCTGAAGCACAGATTTTGTGGTGTGTATCCTCGGATTTGTCCTGTGAAAGTTTTGTAAAAGTCTCTCATGTTGTAGTTGCGGAAATTCTCTTCTATGGACTCTAGTTGATCATATATTTCCTCTTAGTTTGCCTGATAGTTTTTGCGACCTGTTTTCTAGTCTTGTTAAACAACTGTTGACTTTCCGGGGATTTTTTTCTTTTGTACTCCTGAAATGCTTGCGTCTTTCCAGTGCATTTTCACATTCCGAGTCCCACCATGGATGTTTCGTATTCTTTTTCAAGGGGATTAGTTCCTGTGCTTTCTGCATGATTTTTATGTAAAATTCTTCCCATGTGCTGGCCTGTTCTTTCTCCCATTCTTCTTTAATGTCAGATTCTTTGATCTTCTTCGCGTCAAATTTCTGAATGTGGGTTTTCTTGCAGTGGATTCTTAAAGGGGTGAATTTAACTTTAAATCATGTTAGGTAGTGGTCAGAGTCAACATTTGCTCCTCTCCGAACTTGGACGTCATGGATTTCTCTTTGCACTGGATATGAGATTGCCACGTGGTCTATCTGGAATTCGCCCATCTCTTGAATAGGTGATCTCCAAGTCTTCTGTTTTCGAGGTGATTTTCTGAGAGATGTGGACATGATCTTCATGTTATTCTGTTGGCAGAGTTCGATTAGTCTTGTGCCATTCTTGTTGGTGAATTTGTGTGCAGGAAATTTGCCCACGGTTTTCTGGTAGATTTTTTCTCTACCAATTTGTGCGTTGAAGTCGCCAAGTAGAATTTTGATGTCATTCTTTGGGGCCTTGGCCATCAACTTCTCTAGTGTTGCCCAGAATTTTTCTGTTGATTTGGGATCTTTTTTGTTGTCTCCATTAGTAGATGCATGTACATTGAACATAGTATATTTCTTATTAGCACACTGTAAGCGCATTGTCATCAGTCTGTTGTTTATGGGGGTCACTTCCTTAATGGAGTCGACAATCTTTTTGTTCACCATAAATGCCATGCCCAAAATTGGTGCGGCTTTGGCGATTCGTTTTTCTGTCTTGCTTTTGAATATGCAGTAGTTCCCGTAATCCACCGTGTCTTCATCTGTGATGCATGTTTCCTGTAGAGCCAGTATCAGTATCTTTTGTTAGCCAAGTTCTGATGTGAGGTTATGCAATTTTCCCGGTTGGATTAATGTGTTAATGTTGAAGGTGCCAATGTATGTGGATGTTTTATGTGAAAGTTTGCCAGTAAACTCTGACTTTTTCTGTGATCGTGAAAGTCCAGGTTCCCCAGAATCCGAATTCCTGGTTGCTGTCTGTCGACGGGTGGATTGGTTACCACCTGGGGTATTATTGTCATTACTTGCACGAGTCGTGATTGCTTATGAGCTTGTAAGTCCGGTGTTTCCACTGGGAAATTAGAATCAGGGATTGTCAGCTCCTGGAGCGTGGTGCACAGTAGGTCACTGATGGTTCCCACTACAGACGTGACCTTCTGCCTACTATGCCGTTGGCCACTCAATGGCTCATCGGCCTTGAGGGGTTATTTCCCACCCCTAGGACAACAGGGTGCCCGATCTCCACCTGCTCATCCGCTCTCCATAGAAGCTGTTGGCACTTGGTGGAGAGGATCCCCTTATCCCGGGAGAAACTCGGTCCCTGTGCTCATTAGCCACTTGTTAAAACAAGTGTTGCCCCCTCTCTACCACGGGGAGGTGAACATCAGGGTTTTCCATTCCTCGAGGCTAGGACCAGATTGGCCTTTCCTAGTCCCTCCGGTACTTTTAGAGACCCTTCCATTTTTATTATTTTATATCTTATGTATTTTCTTGTCTGGCTACATGTGTATCATTTTGACGTGTCCTATATTTGTTTCTACAAATCGTTGGACAAATAAAATTATTATTATATGTTCAGGGAAAAACAAAGTTTGATGAACTTCCCATCCCAAGCCATATGGATTGTACATGCCATGTAGTTTGAACATGATACCATCATTGAGTAACTTTTCATCAGGCCCTAGGCCTACTCTAGGAGGTCAAACCCTTCCACTGCAAATTTGGGATGGGTACAATTTGTGGGCTCTGCAGCATATACAATAATGGGTGATTGGCTTGCATTTGGTGCAACAGTGAAGCATGGTGGGAGAGGATATTTAATTTTCCAGTCACATTTGTTCCAATTTTTTTGTTTGAAGACTCGCAGCTTTTCTTGTCTGTGGAGGATGATTTTTTTGGCCAATGCTGCATTTTGTTCATTTTAAAAACTCAATGTTTCGCTCCTCGTACTAGAAGCATCATTAAGAGAACCAAACAATTGGGTTGAAAATTGAACAAAACCCAGCATTTCCCGAAAAAATCATCCTTCATAGACACTTTATCCCAGTAACAAATCATGTAGAGAACTTAACTGCGAGCAATGTGACTTTGGAATGACAAAGACATTTCTGCACTTGAGGCGATTTTCCCTAGTCCTGTATATTCCTCTTTACATGAAGTGTTCCCTAACATAATATTTGAACTTTTGTTGATGAGGAACTCTTCTCTCATTTAGCACTGGAATCATACAAGAATGCACAGCTCTATAACAGGATAAATCCAAACATAAACCAGTAGTAGTGGAGAGGTTTGTTGCAATCCTCTTCCTTAGTGTGTACAGAATGTTTCCTAGTGAATACTCTATTGAGAGACAGCATGCAACATGAGAAATGGGGTGGTGTGTACAGTTGAGACTTGATTTTACAAAGATAGACTGAGCAAAAAATGGGCACTGTGTAAAGAGATGATATCAAATCAATGTCCGTACACATTCAATAAGGCTCTCTCTCATTTTATTTTAAATATGCTCTACCATAGACAATTTTAAACTATAAATAAGGAATTAGTAAACAAAAGACATTTTTTAGTTTTTATGAATTCATTATGTGTGAAAGTAGTGACTTATTTTAATTTTATGCATGTTATGTTAAACTTTTTATGAAGTATGGTCTCTTGAGTTGTGAGGTTTTTAATGCAAACCTCTCAGCAATGACAGTTTTCTCCTTTTTGTTCATATTTCTTTTGGTACAACCCCTAAATTTGTGCCTTGGGTTATACAATAAAGTAAGCAGAACATTATTGTAATTGGATAAGGGAAGGACTTGCCTAAATTTTCAAAATTTTGCTGATTAATGAAAAATGAGTGAAGTGCGAAAGAAAAAGTTTGTCATAATAATTAAGTCTCCCAGTACAGTTAGGCTACGACAAAAATTTATGAGTCAAAATGACTAAGTCTACAATATAACAGCAGGAACCCCGTCAAAGAAATTACTCGTTCTTGTATTCCATCTCATGAAATGTAAGACAGCCCTGAAGTTCAAAGGTACACACAACCTATACTTTCATGCCAAAGACTCTGTTAATCCTATTCCAGAACAAGATGTTACTGCCTGTAGCTTTTAAAATAATGTGAGTTGCCATTTCTCCTCCCATCAATACTGTAATCTGCCATGGTTTAAATTGGAGGACATTTCAAGAGCTCAGAGACATAAGAGGGAAGGAGAGTGCAAAACCTTAGTTAATACTGGCTCACGCTTCAAAACTACCATGAGGAGGTAATATAATCTTCGAGACGATGCTGGGTGGATGAACTCCAACCCCACATATGAAAAATCAAAATGCCTTCATAATTTTTCACAGAGTTTTATTTTGTATGACCAGTTTCATCGCATAGGCGACATTTTAAGGTGTATTAAGGTGAAAAATTACCTTGGCCTTTTGAATTTTCATAATGGATTTTCACGAAGTGTAGCCCAAAACCATCAAATTGATGCTCTACATAAATGGGCCAGGGAGTGGCAATGGAAGTGTGGTCGAAAAGAGGTAATGGGAGGTTCAGACAAGCAAGGGTACAAAGGCAAAATGCCAAGATCAAGGCAAAATACAACAATGGGTCAAAGAGATGGGCTGAGTGCTGTTTGCTCTCCTGTATATGCGAGCATTCCTATGGCTAACTCCAAAACATATCATCCAATGAGTGGGTAAATTTACCCAAAGAAGGAAGTATTAAATTGCCAAAGGCCTTTTGTGATAATACCACCTTGAGAAAAGTCTTTCTGCAGCAGCCGAAGAGCATTAAGAAAACTGTATTACCTGCAGAAATATCAGTACAATAATGAATCTACAAATAAAGTTGAAGATCTGAATTTTATTATATGCACAGTACAAGAAAATTTACTTTTGAAAATGATACCATAAAATTCTTTCAATGATTTTACCCAAATATGCTGGTAACACTTTATATATTAGTCAAAGGTAGTATTCTTTAAAAAAATATACTGGTAGCATTATGCACAGATGTTATGCCGGATATATTCATCCATATTAAGGTGGGAGCCCCTAGAGACTCGGAGGCTACACACAATAGGCATAGGTAGCTTGAGAAATTCAGAACTGGTGTTTCGAGTGACACAGAGAGTATTATCATGACACCTCACTACATCTCTAGGTCTGATTTAAGCGATAAAATAATAGATACATTGCTGAAAAGACAGGACAAAATCTTGTTCTTTCTGTGCACAATAAGCGACCACAAAGGAAAATGAGCTCCACTAAATACACTCGTATATTACACGTCACCATTTCGCCTTCCAAAACCTTATGTTTTCACATGGCTGGTGATCTAACACCCCCTGCCACACGCCCATGCTGCAGCTTTCAGGGTAGTATGTAGATTCAATAAAATGGGTTTAGTTTTAATCATTTAGCCAAAAATTTGTCTACCCTTAATATAATTTGAAGCCTTGGCACCCTAAGGTAATTTGTTAAACTCTCTTTGGCTGCTATTCTGAATGAAACAGCATTAATGCTATCTGCCAGAAGTAGCTTTCATTCCACTTTTGTTTTGAAGAATAACATGCTCTTCTTTGAAACAAAAGCTATTTCTGGCAGACAGCATTAACGTGATGTCATTCAGAATAGTGGCCTTTAAGTGCCAGGGCAGTGAAATTTTGCTGTTTTTCTATTCTAGGGATGGTACTCCTAATTTCTCTTTTTGTTGTGTTCCACTATTATTGCCAGGGTTAATTGTTATGCTTTCACATACATAATTAACACCATACTGCATATACAAAGAGTAAACTGTAAAGATTTCAGACTGTACAAAGTAGGGCTTACAATGTTCATACCTCTTTAACCCACAATGCTCAAATGGCTTTTTTTCTGACTGGTCAGGGTATTTTTTCATGCTCTTTGAATTTGCTCATAGCAAAACACCATAACCAATGTGGCTTTGGAAATAGCTATAGTCTGCATTGATGTGTCCTGGTACAGCAACCAGGGGCTTTAGTTTTCTAATAAAATATAGTAATCTACTTAATTTTATATGTTAAGTAGTGGAAATCCCCATCCATTCTCAATGGAACAGATAACAGAAGAAATAATACAATAGTTCAGCTCATACAGAAGAGAAATTGACTTTCGATTTCTTTTTGGTTTCATTTTTCGTATTGGAAATATCCCATTAGGTCACAAAATGGTGTGCATTATTAAGTGATTGCAATGAAAATGTTAGTTTTATTTTCATAATGAAACTCTGTGTATATGGCAGATATCTTGTCCAGGCAGATGTAACAGCATTCATGAGAAATTATCGAAATACTCTCCAATTTTGTATTCCTTAGATAATAAACACTGGGGCTATTTTTTGACCTTACTAAGGCATTTGATCATGTAAACCATGATATTTTGATTGCTAAATGTTATACCTTTGGTATTAGAGGCATTGCTAATGATTGGCTAAAACCTTACCTTCACAATCGCTCACAAGTTGTGTCTTTTACTATAAATAATTATAATCACTCATCCAAACCCCTTCATGCTGTCTGGTGTCCCTCAGGGCTCCACTCTTGGGCCTCTTCTGTTTTTAATATATATAAATGATCTACCATTGACCTTAAATGGAGTTGATGGCATCAACATACTACTGTATCCAGATGATATTAATGTTATATTATCTTCACCATCTAGAAATTTGCTAATTGAAAATGCTAGTCTAGCTGCTGCTAATATTAATAACTGGTGTAATGAAAACCACCTGTCCCTCAATGCTAACAAATCTCAAATGGTTTAATTCACAAAAAATAATAAGTGCCTGAAAAGTCAGCTGATAAAAATCAATAGAAAAAGTTTCTTGGTGTCTACTTAAATGCAAACTTTTCATGGGAATTTCAAATCAACACCTTACGTCTTCAACTTAATAGTATTTATTTTCTACTAAGACAGTTACGCAATACAACAAGTATTAATATTCTTCTTACTCTTTATTATGGTGGTTTCTATTCTCATATTCTGTACAGCATCATTCTATAGGGGTTATCACACCACTCCCTGGATATATTTAAGATTCAAAAAAGAGCTGTAATCATTATTGCTGGAAAACGACACAACTCACCCTCCAGACCTATTTTTTCTATGTTGCAACTGTTACCTGTTCCATGTATTTATATTTTATCAACACTAGTTTATGTCAAAGCCAACTTGCATGATTTTTCTTTGAACTATGATCTTCATGATCACAATACCAGGATTATTAATCATCTGCACTACCATTCCATTCGCACTAAGAATGCTATGTTAGGACCCCAAGAAATGGGACAGACTGTGTAATAAACTACCCACTGATTTGAAAAACAAACTATGTTAATAATTTTAAAGTAAAACTTAAAAATTTTTAATGTGATAAATTGTATTACTCTGTCAGTGAGTATTTTGAAGACATGTCTTGGGTATAGTTTATTTTTATTCATATGAGGGTCTGTTTCAATAATGCTATATATCGTCAGGGGGAGATTGTACCAAAAATGCTGAATGTTCGGCAATTTTATGAATGTATTCTCAAATATTACAGTATATCAGTTAGAAAACAAAAATTTATTACAAAACTAAGAATTTTTATTTAATTATCTTTCCATTGTCTTTACCATGACTTTATGCAACCATTATTTCTAATTTAAACATGCAAATGAAAAAAGTCTGAAAGCATTAAAAATGAACTTAAAAGTATTTCTTATTGAAAATCTTTTACTCATCTGGGGTTGAACCAGAGAGAACACATGAAAAGTAGCCTGTTACCTAAGCAGAAAAGACATTTAATCATCCTTAAAATTTGAAAGTAGTACTGAATTTGGTTCTCGAGAAGATATAAATATATAATTACATACATTCTCTACTTTATATACGAAAAGATGTATCAAATTAAATTAGGAAACTAATATCCTTACACATATGCAGCTCCATGCTCATTTATGTCAACATGAAAGCATAACACTTGGATACTAAAGGGTCAAGTACGCTTATTGGTAGTTCATACTACCAATATATTTAGAGCACACTTAAGATAAAACTAAACTATCTCCATTATCAAACATGGCCAAGTGAGGGTACCAGCGAGTGGACTAATTATAATCAAATTAAATAGTTTCCTTGCCGGCACAGGAAGGGATATCCCATGATGATATGGGATTCTTCTATAAGCCCTAATGTGATGGCAAATGCACTTATAAGCTCCACTCTTTATCCTTTTCTCTCTAGTATTTCCCAGGCTTTCAGAGTTCTTGGGTTCAGTGTTCCAATTCCAGAAAGTAGGGTTGAGTCTTCGACCCTCAGGTAAACTACTTTTCATGTATTTTCCTAGCACGATAGAGTTTTTCTTTACGATGTTTTTTACAAAAACAGTATGAAAAAGGCAATATTTTTATAAAATTATTTTTACTTTATCTTCTATTTTACAATGAAATACCATGAGAAATGTCTAGATTCCTCACAATCCTGTTCCTTGATGCCTGCTCAGCCTCACTTATCCACAAATTAGGTAGGTTTGCTTCATAATTATGAACACGTGAAACTTCTCTGCAAGTGTAGCAGAGAATATCGCGTTACGAAATAAACCACATTTTGTCCGAATTCTTGCCTACTTATTGGTGTATTATTTTACACCTCTACGACTATTGTAATGCCGTCTAATATTTATTTGTTACTACTCTCGTTAATAAAGCTCATATCTGAAATTCATCAAAATTGTCAACAATTGCATTAAATCTAAATAAACATTCACACAAACTTAAATGTTCTTAAATTTTAGTGAAATGTTCTACACTTAAAGCATTATTCGGAAATTACCTGTAGAGGGAGGTCTCGAAGTGTATTCTCTGCCATTGAACTGCCAACAAATAGATTTTTACCTCCATTCATGAACTTTACAGTTTGATTTGATTAATTTAAATGAGCTTCTCTAGAGTTATGGCGATTATGATATATGATACGTCCAAATGAAAAGAGATGGGCCACTGTACATATCCATTGCAACAATACAAAATGAGCAGTAAAGCATGATTAGTGCAATTAAATACTGTGGCTTCAGGTTTTTATTTAGTCGGACAACCCATCATCAACACATGCATGAAATTTGTCAAGTCTTCCGGTAACTATATTGAATTCATTTGCATAAATTTACTTAAAAAGATTTATTTATTTGTATGTAATCATAATGTTAGTCATAAGTTGGTACATACATTAAAGTGGTCTTCACAACAGTAGAATTCTGTTTTGCAACGGACGAAATCCCCGCGTGCCGCTAGAAATCGCAGTTTCTTTCTTCTCATGTCGTTTGAAAGCTGAATAAATTTCTTGTTCGGTGTTTTTACAGATGTATTTGAACATTGTGGCATAAAACAAAATCTATATCCCTTAGCTCTCATTGCAAAGGCACATTAAATCACAGGAAAATAGCATTAAGGAATTTTGCCACGCTCGATTCTAGAATTCTGGAAGTCACTAACTTAATCTTGACCATTATGATGTTCTTCCACCAAGCTTCCTTATTCTACATTATTTCATAAGCACGGTTTTCAAGAGCTCAAATTCAAAATATTTGCCTAAGTTCTAGAATAGTAGAGGGTAACCAACCATTAACTAAATTATAGCCAATTAAAAACAAAAACAGAGTGCATATTTTTAGAACATACATGCATATATACCTTTATTAAGGCTTTTATTTTTAATATTAGTTTTAATTCTCTAAATGAATTAAAATATTGCAATAGGGCAAATATCATAATGCAAAGAACTAAATTTTAAAAATGCTTAAAACCTTTATTTACACAATTTTTCTGAGATTCCCAGCCAAGGAAAATGGCAGGGAGGGTAAACGAAACAAAGAGGAGAGGAAAATTTTTAGGGTGTGCAAAGACATGCAGCCCAGTAAAAACTAAAGTCAAATCAAAATAAGAGCTGAACAAATCAATAACAGGTAGTGTTGTTCACAGAAACAATCTATGTACAAGCCAGCATAAATACTAATATCTCATGACAGAAACATATCAATGTGAATGCTTGGTTTTTCAACAATGTATCAAGCCAGCAAGGAGCACATTTTTTTATCAGTTATAAATGAATGACAGCATCTAAAATGCATGTGAATCATCATAACTGTCAAGGATCATATTACTATTTCCCACAGTGATTGGAAGCAAGATATTGCCTCCTTGGGTAAAATATAGTATGGAGACTATAGGCAACAACATTGGGCCATTTTTAAGATAAAAGACTCCTAAAATCATTGACAGTGAATTACTTCTATTAATAGCATCCTGACTTTAATGGTGGTAGTTGACTTTAACTAGCCCAATAGAATAAAATTTCTTGAATCAACTAATTCAGCATGAGCAAGTCATTTAATTATGAATTTATCAAATAAAAACTTCCACTGCACACCCTAATGACTTGGTCATTCCTCCAGGACACCTACAAGGAAATCAGAAGTGCCCAGCACCATGCAGGCCCTCTTTTCTGCATTTCTTCACAACAGAATTCAAATACTGACATAAAAAAGTATCACAGTAAGGGAGTAGTTTCAAAGATTTTTCCAAAAACCTTGGAATGACTTTATGAAAATCTTTGCTTTAGCAGATTTACCTGTAATCTTTGCCAATAAAAAAAGATTTTTAACTCTTGAAGATGATTTTGCAGGAAGAAAAACATACCATGGAAAAGTATGGAAAATACCAAATTAAAGCATTGCTTTCACATTTTTATGGTTTTATGAGAAATTTGCAAATACATGATTAAATTACAGTGACCATGTTTCAATCATAAGGGTTCGGTTGGTTGATTCTTGAAACATTTAATCATTAAAAAAAGTCAAAAGAACAATACCTTAAGCCTATGAATGTGCTATTAGTAAACTGACACAAGTAAAAATATATAAATAACAGACACACGAGATAACTAGAAAAGATTTTCTTAATGTGATAAAAAGATCCAAGTGAAAGCTTCAGCATTACTTGAAGCTGATTTCACATCAATAACAAAGACCTATAAAACTTCCATCTCTTCCAAAGAAGATAAAATCAAGTTGTAAAAGTACGTAGGGAGCATGATAAAAAAAATGAAGGGAATTACCTTTCGCTGAGCATATTTTTGGGAGAAAAAGCATGCGGATTGGAAATATACAATGAGTAGGTATTCATTCAGGAGATCAAGAGAATGTCACCTGAAATCAACTTGCTCAAAAATAAGTCTTTTTCATTTCTTAACACTCTGACTAACTAACAAGGCACAAATTGCATTGTTTGCTCTATCAAGGCACATGTAACCCTAGAAAAGCAGAGGTCCATATCTCAATGCAAGGGAGAAGATAGTCACCAACATTTTGGAATGCTGACATTCATCTCTGCTGGCCACCTCACAAACCAGAGAAATTGACGCGTCCAAAAGTTTGTAGGCTACTTGGCTAGAAGCCTGTTAACATTCTTGAGAGCAAGCTCAAGTAACTCGGCCATCCCTGGGGTGCATCCATGTTGCTCTATGGCTGAAAATCTGTAGGTGCTGAACTGATTTTCTCCATTAATGCATGTAACTGCTCCCATAAGAGGGCATAGTACAATTTTTCGATGGTCCAGGAAGTTTATCTGGATGGTAAAAAAGAAAAAAAATGCTTGAATATTGGGCATAGTAGGAATTGACATATACATCAAAATTCCCCACAGAAAGTTTTCGACCAATGCAATGGAAAATACAGATAACTTCAGCTTGAAAATGTCCTAGGAGTAGGCAGCACCTTAGACTTGACAAACTCTGATATGATCATGAAATAATGTCAAAGACTACTTTATAACGATGAAAAATCAACAAAATGTGAGTGCATGTACACGATACAGCTTAAGGCATATACAGCATGATTGTGTTTTAATAATTACTTAACCATCGACTATCACCAAGTGAAAAGTCAGCAGATTTCTAGATTGTTACAAATGCATATTACCACAGTGTGTGTTTCTGTAATTGCCATACTGATTGCAAAACACATTGGTTTCAACTCTTGACAGAGATGATGACACAACGACAAGTTGTAAATTTAAACTTCAAGTGAAACTTGAACCAATGCACTCTGAAGTTCAAAACTGAAGTTTTTGTTAAATCCCATTTTAAGATGGGGAGGAGAAACCAAGGGCTTATGCAGGATACTACTCTGGGAGACAAATTAACTAGAAAGACAAAGCTTCACAGTAATCAGTTATGATTTGTAAATAAATTCACTTTGTAATATTCCACAATGGTTTTATTACTCTGACCTAGGTTTCGACTCAAGTTAAGTCATTATCAAGGTGACAATATTATGCCACAAGCCACTCATATACATTGTCAGGGTGTAGGGGAGGGGAAGTTACAGAGGAGAAGTATGAGAGGGGAAGTACAGGATGGGAAAGCAGCTAAATGGTGGAGAGTGGATGACTGGTCGGAATAAGGTGGGGGGGAAGAAAGGATAGAGTATTGTTTAAGGATTTACGTCAAAGAAGGGGGGGAGGGAAAGGTATGGTCAGGAAAGGAGAGTGGGAAGGGAACATTTCATTTAGCGCACACAAATTTTGATTTTTCGAATGTAAAACTATTTAGATATTTTCTAAACAATCCAATTTGTGCCCCTTACATTGTATGTGAAGGACTTCTGGGATGAAGTCACTTCGGTGGTCTTCTTCAATCAGATGTTTGGCAAATTGGGAGCAAATATTTCCATTAAGTAAACAATGTCGGTGTTCTTTAACTCTGGTCCAGATAGCACATCCACTTTGACCAATGTAAACATTAGAGCAATTAAGACTATTACACTTTAACAAATTTACACCACATTTATTTAACACATCAAATTTATATTTAGAGTAGGGATGGGTCGGTTCGGTTTTCAGTTCCACCAGTTCTTGAGGTGAGAACCGGAACTGATAACCAATGCCAAAAAGAATCAGTACCGAAATAATTGGCACAAAACTAGTTTGAACCCTGCTTACTCTTTAAAAGTTGCGGCTTTGCTCTAAAACTTAGTGAAATACCATACATAGACACATTGAAGTTCCGGCTAATGAATCATATTCACACGTAAAAAGGACCGTATGCTTGATTTTATAGGTTTCAAATTTAGTTAGGGATGAAATGCCGTCTTATTTAGCGTTTTCTGATTGATGAATATTTTGGGAAACTTTGACCTTGTGTGAAAGTGAGCCTCTATGTATTATTTTTGTGAATTATTACGATGTACTTTAGATAACTCCATTTATGAGCTTTTTGACCAATTTGCCAAACATCTAATTGAAGAAGACCACCTAAGTGACTTCATCCCAGAAGTCCTTCACATACAATGTAAGGGGCACAAATTGGATTATTTAGAAAATCTCTAAATAGTTTTACATTCGAAAAATCAAAATTTGTGTGTCCTAAATGAAATGTTCCCTTCCCACTCTCCTTTCCTGACCTTACCTTTTCCTCCCCCCCTTCTTTGACATAAATCCTTCAACAATACTCAATCCTTTCTTCCCCCCACCTTATTCGGACCACTCATCCACTCTCCACCATTTAGCTGCTTTCCCATCCTGTACTTCCCCTCCCCTACACCCTGACAATGTATATGAGTGGCTTGTGGTGTAATATTGTCACCTTGATAATGACTTAACGAGTTGAAACCAAGGTCAGAGTAATAAAAACCATTGTGGAATATTACAAAGTGAATTCATTTACAAATCATTGCAATGTTGTTCCACCATGTGAAGCCTGAAAATGTATTATGTAATCAGTTATGTTTACTTATGTTTACTCATGTGCCATTTAAGAAGTTCATTCTTTATAATTGCAAAAGTTATGATAAAGAAGAATTTGGATTTAAATAAGAAATTTGACATTTTACATGCACGTGACAAAGAATGTAAACAAAAGAGTAATTCACCTACACTGTGGTTTGACATTGTTGACCCATTTTAAACAGTGACCTTGTTAATAAAGAAAAAGAATATGACAACATTCAAGCAGGTAAAACTGGAGGAGTAGCAAAAAACTAACTACTGAAGAATACTCTTTTGGACTTTGTGCAATTAGAGTGATTCAGCCAGCATTGGTCGACTGAAGTTCCAATTTACAGCCCCATGATATCAGTGAAAGCTGAAGAGTTTTCCCTGTGAATGATTTTACCATATTTCCACACTATCTAAGAGCAGGCGAAATAAATTTTAAGGAAGAAAAAGCATTTCTCTGCATCATACTGGAGGTGAATTAATTAATGTTTATGGATCTCAATCTGAATTCCACCAATAAAAGAAAAGTTTATGGTAATTTTTATATGTACAAATTATGTCCGAGAAGTAGTCAAGTCAAAGTACAGTAAAACCCTTGATTTTACGTGGTTGTAGGGCCCAAAAAATTGGTTGTGTAAAGCCAAAGCGTGTAAAATCAAGATGAGTCAAAGAGGTGACAAAATAAAGGTTTAAATGTATTTATTAAGGCAGCATGTAACACTTTATTTTAAATAAGCCCTACCTTTGACGATTTAAAGCTGTAATTGAGGAACAAGTAAAAAAAACTTCTTTTTTGTTGCTATGAAAACACTTCGGGTGAGAGTAGTCACTTATTTTAATTTGCAGCATCCCATTGCCAACATTTTTATGAACAAATCTCTTCAGTTTTCCAAGCAACCCTCTCAACCATGAAGCTTTTCACCTTTGTTTCCAGCCTGGAAAACTAGGGTGGTCCTAATTATTTGAAGCTTGAATTCCTCTTAGGACACCCTCTAAATGTGCACCATTGGGTTAGAAAATAAAGCGTGTAGAATATTATGGTAATTCGATAAGAGAAAGACATGCCACATCGCACCTAGAATTGGGAATTTCTTAAAACAGTTTTCTTGTCATTCCTGATGATTACTGAAAATTCTGCATTCTTAACTGCATTTATGGAATCAAGAATACATTACACTTGACATGTTCTGTCAGGAAAATTTGCCTTTACCACTGAGTATTTATGGTGATGTGGCCCCGAGAATGAGTGCACGTCACCCAAGTGATGCCCAAGGGCACACCTCGGCCATCACCAACAGCTGTTTCTCAGAGCTACAAGTCTACAAGTTAGAAGTCACGTGACCATTTTCACAAGGCCGATGGGTTACTCAGACATACCTAACCGATGACTTCTACTAGTCCAAAAAATGGCAGGCCTAATCACAACCATACATAACTCGTATTTTGATGATTACGATACATTTGGGGCGTGCCCCTTGCAATATTTCCAATTCAAAAGTTAGTGCAATGTTTTTGAGCAAATACAAATGATTTTATGTGATGGAAATAAATTTATTGTCACAACGTACCTTAAAAGATCCCAAGCGAATGCGAGTTTTCGGGTTCGCGTAACATCATTAGATATAAACGTTTATTTCAACGTATTTCTTATAGGATGAGCTCTAAATGGTAGTTATTAATAAACCTTACATTTCAATATATCATAGTTAGTTGGTTTTATCTTTATTGAACCACTATTAATGGCGTTACAACGTAACATCACAACGAAACTTCATATTAACATACCGTATATGGCGACAATAAGATTTATTGTAACTTACAGTTCGTATTTCATGTTATTAATGATTGTATTACTCAACAGAAACGAATTGGTAAGTTTTTGTTTATTACTTATAAGTTAAAGAGCGTGAAACATCAGGATATTTAATTAATTTCTCTCGACCGCAGTGTCGCCGTGAATTTCGCCCGAAAAACAATTTTAGCTCTAATTACGCGCTAGTTGACTTCCATTTGTTTGCTGACTTGTTTTCAGGTGAAATCCACGACGACACAGCAGTCAAGAGAAAAAACTATATATCATAATGTTTCACAGTCTTTAATTTATTAGTAATAAACAACTACTTACCAATTCGTGATCTCTGCAATAGTGAAGAACCACGTAGTGTCACCCCAATAAAGAAAATCCTTGTTTGGCCAGAAACACCAAAAAGAAAGGGGGAAAAATACTGAAAGGGTACCATTTGTATTGACCTCACAGAAGTGGGAGGAATGCCATGACAAAAAACAACAAATAAAAGAAGCCCTAAAAGAAAAAGAACTAAGGAGAGTGGAAAGGGAAGAGAAAAAACTACAAAAGCAAGTTTGGATTAGAATGCAGCAATTGCAAGAAGTTGTATCATCGAGACTGTGTCCCTACAATCCACCAAATGCACATTCCAGATGATACCAATGATGATCTGTTTGTTTGCCATGAATGTTATGACTTAATAGACAGCAGTAGTTCTGAATAAGAAACTTTATTTTGAACAAAAAGTTCTGACAAATATGTATTCTCTTACTTCTTAAATCTGTAAAAATTACTGTTTTTTCCAAAATCATACTTCGTAAACAAGTGCAATAATAAATTAGTCACCTACAAACTAAGATAACGTTATAATTTATACGGTATGCCCTTAAAATTTCATCTCTTAGAATAACCCACCACTCAACATTTAAGATAAGTTGGTGTTATCATTATTGATAGCAAGAGAAATTTCCATTCAGAAAACCTCAAAAATTTCGTATTTCTAAAAAATTTGTTAAAGTAAAACGATTTCCATTGCGCAGTTTATCAATATCTGGTGTGCCAATAATAGGAAAATTGTGTGCCAATAAATGGGTAAAATGTGCCAATAACTGGGATTTTGTTTTTTCTTAAACATTTTTAGTAAATAGCTGGGTATAAAACAAAGCTCTGTAACAAGAGTGAAATATAGAACCATGATTTTCATGTCTAAGAAAAATATTTGCTTGGTTGAAATGGATATACAGGAGTCACTGGAGGCAATTTTCAACAAGGTCCTTAAAGTGCCAATAACTGGGTGATTTACCCTATCATCATTGGTCATTCACTCCTAAGATTGGTTGACTGGTATTGGTAAAATTGAGTATCTGCCTAACTAGAAGTATTACAAATGAAATTACACATCATTTCCAGCATGAATTAACTGTCACAATGCAAAATCAAGAACTGTGTAATATCAAGGTTTTACTGCAGTAGCATTTTGTGTACAGAGGAAACTTCAATGCATCATTTTAAACTATTCCAGATGTGTACAAAGTGGATGAAACAGCCCCACTTTACAATTTAAATTTAACTGGTAAAGACTTGGAATAAGGCTGAGGATGACAACCAACCTAAAGCTGGAAAAATTAGCCAGGAAAGGGCAACAATTCACCTCTACACAAACACAAAAGGAAATTACCAAATGAAGCCTTTATAATTGGCATGTCAGCACATTCCCAGTCACTTCGTAGCTTGCCAACTATTCCCCACACTAAACAGTCCCATACAAAAGCATAGATGACGTCCCAGCTATTTCTTGCTAATGCAGATATAATATTGTAAAACCTGTTCCTAAAGTTCCAACATCTGAATTTGTGACAGTCATTTCCAATGCACTTACAAATTTATTGTTTCAAATACCCACCAAGTTTATGCTCTACCACACTTTGTATACTCCTGTCCAAAAAAAACTTACCATCTCGGAGCTGAAAATTTTCTAAGTCCCGAGTTGACGTCAATGTGACAACACGGTCGAACCACGCCCCCTGCGCAGCAAGGCAATAAACAAATGGAACGAAAAGACCTTCCTCCCCACAGTTGGAGGGGGAAGATGAGGGATAATATGCTCGTAGGGAAAATTTTGACCTGCGAAAGGACATTCTTAATGGTGGGAGGAGAGCCCAGGCTTTGTTCGCTAAATGTGTGAGTGAGAATGATAAGGGGATAGCCCATTTCGTTCGCTCCAAGAGACCAAGACCTCTCGTTGACAACGACTGCTAGAAGATGTGGAAAGCCCAATCTTCATCTTCGTCATGTGTAATGGAGGTTCACAAAGTTCACTTACATGTTTATTTAAACTCGCATGCTACACAGTTACACACGTAAATAGAATCTGAACATGATAGTAACTACTCGAATTGACTATATTCTCAAAGAGAAAAATTGATTTCCTGGACTGATTCGATTTCTGTGTAAAAAATAAATATTTTATTGCAGCCGGTATCATAAATGTTTCCTCCGCCGCGTTTGGAACAATGGGACTATGCATCTTTGAATTTTAACGTGATATTTTTCCCAAAAATAGCTTTATAGCTTCCTCTTAGAAACATTAATTACTTCAAAGTTGGATTAAAATAACTCTGCACCCAATAATTCTACTGTTAGAATGCTTTTAAACCAACTTGCATCCACTCAACTAAAGGATTCTGGATTCACTCAATTTTTGTTTCTTGTTAAAAAATTACTTGGGATTCAATATGCTGCTTTCCGGACAGAGACATCTTTTCGCCACACAATGCTAACACTTGGTCCAACTTCGTCTCATTGCCATTTTACACTGCAACCTTCTACTTCATAATTAAAAAAAGCGTTTGGCCAAGAGGTAAAGGCTCGATCAAAATGATTTCCATGGGGGCAGCTTTCAAATGTCAACTCCTTAACTTATCAGTCGTTGGGTTGGGTATGTTGTTTACATCGCATATGGAAAAACGGAGCTTTGGCCACTGGAGTTCACATCACACGTTTTCTGCCATGGTTATTCTCGGAAGATGTGATTTAGGCAGGGTAAATACATTCGTAAATTTTCCCTGCTCCCAAATTCACTGATTCTTTGACTTAAATTCATCTTACAGAACTCTTCAACACCATTGGAAGAACTTCATTATTCTATGGACATCCTCCCTAAATTCAATGACACTGATATCTTCTAGATGATTATGAGTAAAAATGAAATAGCTGCTGATGTTGGTATAATTGGCGGTCATTATGGCGGTCGCATTGGTGTGTTTAGAGTTCACATGGTTAAGTAGGTGAATGTGCGATTACATCCAGCGCGGGCTTTCCACTACCGGTGGTCATTCATGTTCATTCTATGTTTATCAGCAAAGGGTACCCGTTGAAATTCAGCCATGGGGGATAAAATATTGAATATGACTTGAAGGATACAACTAATATCCTCTCGATTCCCTGCTCAAAGTGTATAAGCAGATGTGAAGCAATTCAGGGGACTCAGCAAGACAAATTCATTTGCTGATTAGAACTTGAATGATAAATAGATTAAAGCGAATTCATAATTTTATCTATTTAAGCTACTTTATTCTAATTTACTAAAATTTTGTCCAGTACAACAAAGAAATGCTGTCAAATGATTTCCTTGAGGGCCACACTGTGTGGTTAACATGTTTTTATCGTATCAGATGTCAATGATGTGTCATATAAAATATTAAACTCAAATCATAACTCTATGTGTAATAGAATGATTATGTATTCAATTCAAAACGATTCAAACCCTCCGATCAAAAACCTGCGATCTGTGAAAAAAATCTGCAATTAATGACAAGATAATGGAACCTCTATCGTATATTTGACAACAACTTGTTATCAGAAATGTAAGCATAAAAAATGAGTTCTACATTCAATTTGACCGGATTCAACCTCTTATCGCGACAGTAATAGACTTTCTGCGGCCTAATACGAGGAAGACCCATCAATTTCAGAGATTTCCTGTGCGGCAATGAAAACATGAAATAGATATTTAAGTTCTGTCTTTCATTCCGGTAGCTTCTGAAAACAAGGATGATTTTGCGACTTCGTCTTCCAACCGACCTTTCTCTCCATGCCTCCACACCACGACACTGACGGGATAGGACCGACACAATAGATCCAACCCACCCTCACCCCACCCAAGAAATCATCCCTTGCAGGTCAAAAATTTTCACCGAGGGGTGTTCCCTCTCGTCAAGTACGTTCCGAAGGCTTCTTTACCATCCTGTGCATTTATTGCTTTCCCGCGCAAGGGGGCGGGGTTCGGCGTTGTCACATCGACGTCAACTCTGGACTTATAAATTTTTCGGCTCCGAGGTGGTAAGTTTTTCTTGGACAGGAGTATACTAGGATTATTGGCAGAAGTAAAAATAACAGGTCAATGTGACTGGCCTTAAAATGAGTGATTTTTGACCTATAATAATCGTAAAAGCAACCTTATACTGTGTGCAGACATCATTCCTAAAAGAGATTGAATGTAGATATCATGCAAATGCATCAGCTGAAATCTCCAAGGTTTTACACAGGTTTTCAGACTTTACTATTTAAAAATTACTTTTCTTTCCCAGAAAGAAAACTATATCTCCTTAAGAAACGCACTCACATTTGGGTAAATGTTGAGAAAATTATTCAATGAACCAACTTTAACTACTTTTATAAATGAGTTGGACCCTGAAATGTAGGCAGCCATGGGTTCCTGCCATCAGTAAATGTTGATATGATCTTATTTAAGTCTACACCACTTGGGTTTCAGTACTTAAGCAATATATTTTTATTTTCTTGAGATCAGCAAAAATATTTACAGGAAAACTAAGCTTTATATTGGAGTGGACACAATTAGAATTTATAAACCTCCTTCACCTCCAATGGGACAATAATAAAGAAGAAAAGTCATTTGACAAAACCCTGCCTAAAAATAACAAAACTTTTATGGTCTATCATAACAGGAAAGTTTACCTGAAGAGTGCCATTTGTTAGATGCATCACCACAGCCTGCGGAGAGCGGAACCATTCATGCAGCCATGGTGGTCGAGCAAGATTATCTGAAGGTTTACTTGCCACACTTCCACCAGCCTTAAGTAAATTCTCAGCCATATATCGCAAAAAGTAGTTCAACAATTTCATCTTCTTCTCCAGGAAAGAAGGATATTCTTTCGTCGTATAGTAATGCTCTTGTCTATCCCTATCAATGTAGTGTAAGTTTCTGCAAAGGAATTTAAACAGAAATGAGAGGAGAGTAAATGTATTACTCCATTATACAAGCTAGAAATGCAGAAAAACAACCAACAAAGAGTGGTGAGAAACTCAGCATTAGCCTTCTATTAACAAGATAAAACCAGGGGTCTATAGTTATACATTTCATCTAAAAGAGGTACATAGCAGCCACAAAGTTTTAATTATGAAATTCCTTGACATTTCCACAAAATTCCCTATGAAATAAAGAGTACAATGATAGTCATGATTTATGTTTTGAAGACAACACAACACACAATAAATCGCATAGCTACATTTAAGATGCAAGTTCAAGGCCTTTGGAAATAAAAAAACAAATGTCAATTCCAAAATGTGTTACTGCTTAACAGCAGACTTCATACAGGATAGTGATTGTTTTGATTGAGAGAGAATTCTTGACATCTCCCTGAAAGTCAACCCATTTTACATTATGCTCCCCTGATACGTGGCCACCACGAGAAATTACTACTGCGCTTGAGCTCTCTGTATAACACCCAATAGGGATTGGAATTCCACAGAAAAATAATTGCCACACACAGAACTTCAAACATCCCGCAGATGGGAAGCCAGCAATTTGGAATTCACATCAGCAAGATCCACAACAAATGAACTATATGTTTGTTAAAAGAGTAGATTTTTTGTATCCTTGACCCAGTTAGTCCATTGCTGCTATTTCTGGTAAACTAATAGGTGTTGAAATAAACCTGGAATATTTCAAGACCTATAAATATCAATATGTATGTAAAATTTTATGGTCACCTAAAGTATCTGGCACCATAAGTAACATCAAAAACAAAGAGAGAAATAAATTGCAATGATCTTAACTCACCTCCCATTCCCTAAAACCACTAATTTGGTGTGATCATTGAAAACTACACCCACAGAGTCATCTGAAAGTTGGTAGCCAAAACCATACTTATAGGAATAATCAACCCATTTGCTAACCCACACCATAGGCTGGGCCGCCGGATCTTCAGCATCATCTGAAACATGAATCAAGATCAGAATAGGTAAGATATTACAATTAGAACAGATAGGCACAACATAAATGGAGTAAAACATGTAACAGAGAAAAGGGGAGAAGACTCAGAGGAACAAGAGTCAGATTTCTCCAACTGACCAAAAAAATGCTCACATGGACAATTAAAGCATAAAATTGCAATCTATAAGTTTCCCAGATTCAGGCAAGCAGCAGCACTAAAAAAAGAACCGTCACTATGATTACTCTACAGAAATAGCAGCTGTTTCACCCCTTATATTTCATATCTTTCAACCTCTACCTGATTCCAGAAAAATCTCATTGCATTAACCATTTCATTACATATATTCTACCATAACTATCATACTGTATTCCATCATAAATATGTGAACTCATTTATTGAGAACATCTAATCTTTGAGGAAAGAATTTGGCCGAAGGATTTTTAGGCACCTTCAAAACAACTTAATTTGGCACAACTTGACCTTTCCTTGCTCCTAAAGCAAACAAGTACATATCTACACCAAATTTCTAGTTAATCACAGCGTACCACCATCAAAATCACTATACAATCTCCTGATTAGACCTACTGATAGCATGATTTTCAAGGGTTGAAGTCGGCCTCTCCAAAACAGCTCAGTTGAGGTGTCGTAGCATCCATTATTTATACTACATTAAACTTAAAAGGTATCAAAATTTAAGGCCTGTGGTACACTTGAGGGCTGTTTCCAACAAACCCCATCAACTTCGTCACATCCATTTCAGCTAATAGGTACCCATAGAAGACTATAAAGAAAATCATATTTTCTATATGGCTGCTCGAGGAGATATCAAGAGTTACAAATAAGTATCAACTTGATAATATGAAGTTTTAGGGACCGAAAAATCGGCACTTCATATTTTCGAGTTTTGTATTTTCTTTTAACCTTTCTAATATATCACGAAGCTTCTCTGGTCTTTGGAAACATTTTAAAATAATTTATAGTTGTTATTTGTGAAATCATTCGAAATAATACCTTTATATCATAAGCTAAATGTCACAAACATTCGTGAAATAACATTCACCTCCTACTTCCCTATGCAAATGATTTTTAGTTGGCCATCATTTTCTATGCAAAATTTTCGCCCAGTTTACAGGACGTTAATAAAGCAAGTTCTCCATTTTGTATGAAACTAGCTTTCTTAATCAGAATGTGCAACTAGTATAGGTGATTCAAAGAGACTTTCTAAAATCTCCAAAGTTAAGATGGTGGGCATGATCCAGACATTTTCCATATCTTTATCAGCTCAGAGTATACTAAGTTTCCAGTCCAATCAGGATCCAATTCATGCCTATGTTGTGTCATATACACAAATTCAAATGCCTATGACTTGTGCCATCACAAAGAAATTTGATTCAATTGGTCATTAATCTCGTGGAAATCAAGGAGAACAGTGATGATAGATCAAATGTAATGCATAAACCAAGGGCGGATTACTCAACGAATTCACTGTAGTAATTCATGGATGAAAGTTGGTTCCAGTAAAATTTCATGGAGTTACCCCAACATCATCTTGGAATTAAGTTAAAGAGAAGGCTTCTGTAGTGATTTCATTTTAAAGATTTCAGTCTTTCTGGTTTACTCATGCGATTTACTAGGTATATTTCATAGGACAATATTTTGTGGACGACAGCTTCTTCAGGTTGAAGTGACTTAGCAGTTTATCACAGGTCTTATACCTACATGATAATGTTATATGGTTGAGGCACTCTCCTGACAGGGTCATCTGTTTCAAAATTGGAATTAATCCATTATAAATGCAAAATTAAATCAATCAGGGGGACAGCTATTCCTTCAAAAATTCTTGGAAACTGTTTTTTTGGCATTGTTTCATGTAAAATGGACAATGGTAGGAGTAAACACTGGTTTATTCATAGTGAAGCAATGGATTTTAGGAATAGTGACTGTGACAGGTATCCCAGTCCTATTTCCCATCATTTAATCGCTTCATTTTTCCATTCAATTGCTCAAATTAAAATTGCCACTAAAAGCACATGGCAGTGAGTTGGTATGTGGCGCCAGACATGAGTAATAACCAAAAGAGAATTGTTTACATTATGGAAATGCAGCTAACGATTAAAACAAAAATTAAAAAAGGGAAAAATTGCCTGTTCCACATTTAGCACCCCTCGTCACTCTCATGTCCCACACTAACGCCCTCAATCTCTCATCATACACAATGAAATCAATCATGCTTTCACAATCGCCCCTTTGCCAAGTATACATACTTGTGGGTTTATGCCTGGGGAAGGATAGTGATCAGCTTTTCCCACTTC
Source organism: Ceriagrion tenellum (assembly GCA_963169105.1). Classification (NCBI taxonomy): domain Eukaryota; kingdom Metazoa; phylum Arthropoda; class Insecta; order Odonata; family Coenagrionidae; genus Ceriagrion; species Ceriagrion tenellum. The sequence continues at coordinate 110,672,145 of OY720637.1, forward strand.
AGCAAGTGACAGAAAGTGTATTGAGTCCAAAAGAAAGTGTATTGTGCATTTGTTGATTTAGAGAAGGCATAGGACAGGGTAAAGAAGTTGCAGAAGATTTTGAAGGACTATGGAGTGCATGGGCAGTTATTAAATGCTAAGATGGCAATGTATGATAATAGAACTTAGGCAAGTGTGAGAGAGTTAATGGGGTTCTGAGCGATTGGTTTGTAATAGAACAGGGTGTAAAGCAAGGATGCATAATGCCTCCATGGCTGTTTAATGTATTTATGGATATATGTGTTAGAGACGCATATAGTGAAAATGACGGTGATTTGATTGGGAATGTAAACGTGCGAGTTCTTCTATATACGGATGATGCTGTTTTGATCTCAGACAGTCAACAGGGATTACAGAAGCTCCTAGGTATGTTTTGAGAATCAACGGAGAGAATGGAATTGAAGGTAAATGCGTGCAAGACTAAAGTAGTGGTTTTTGATAAGGAGATTGAGGAGAATAACTGTATGATGGTGAAATGATTAAAAGGGTGGATGATTTTGTGTACTTAGGTAAGATGTTTGTGAAAGATGGATGGATAGATGAGGAGATAAAGAGACATGCAAATGCTAAAAGGAAAGTGGTAGGTAGCATGTGGAGCATATCAAGGAATGAGTGCCTGTCTAAGGAAGCGAAAATCGCTGTGTACAGAAGTGTACTTTTCTCCACTTTGTTGTATGGTAGTGAAACATGGGTATGTCAGGATCGACATAAGAGTAGACTAAACGCCGTGGATATGAGTTATCTGATGAGTGTTTGTGGCAAAAGTAGGATGGATAGGGTCAGGAACGAGTGGTTAATAAATGAATGTGGGTTAGATGCTCCAGTAATGGACATATATGAAAGGAGGAGCTTAGTTGGTTTGGCCATGTTGAGAAAATGGATGAGAGAGGTAGAGGTAGGCCGAGAAAGCTGTGGTTGAATGTGGTTGATGAAATTCTTAGTAGAAATTTTATGAGTCTTAAAAGCAGGAGGGCGTATATGAAGCAGTGTACGAGGCAAATAGGGAAAATGAGGTTTGCAAGGATAGGTCTGTATGGAGGAAATTATTGAAGCAGAGTTAGGTGCACAAATATGTATTTATGAGTGAAACTTTGTGCCCGGGCCTACCCCGGATGGGAATGGCGTGATTGTAATGTAATGTAAAAATTGCCTCAAATACCATTTTCCCCATCACTCAAGATCAAAGTTATTCACAACTTAGATTGAATAAATAACTGTGTGACTCAGGCACTTGAGAGAGACGAATGCCCTAAAATTCACGCATTTTACACAATAAATAATAATAATCTCTTTATTTGCCCAAAGATCTGATACATAGATATGAAAAAGATATAGGGCACGTCATATTCATACATACATATATTATACACAATTAAATGTTTTAACAGGCGGTGTCATTGAGGTATTCCTCAATGGAATAGAACAAATAATTTTGTAAGTACCTTTTCCGTTCTTATTTAAAAGCATTGATGCTTTTTATTTCTTTTACACACAGTGGTAATTTATTGAACAATTTTATGCCCATTTCGTTGGGTCCCATTTTAGCACCTCTTGTACGTACATAATTGTAATGTATGTCATTTTTTGTCCTTGTGTAGTGTTGGTAGAATACACTGTTCACATCAAAATTAACAATGTTATTCTTCACATGATAGTTAGAAATAAATATATACATAGCACAGGAAGAAGATTCAAGTCCTTAAAAATGGGTTTACTGGGGGATCTATTACACTTCTGGACAATGATTCTGACAGCTTGTTTCTGAAGTCGGAATATTTTTAAAGACAAGTGGGTAGATCCCCAGAAGATAATACTGTACAAAACATGTGAGTAAAAATCACCAAAATACAAACTTAGTAAAGTTTCTCGTGTTACTGTTTGACTAAGCTGTCTAAGGATGTAACAGCTTGAACTTAGCTTGCTACTATGGAAATTGATATGCTCTGCCCAATACATTATATAATTAAGAAATAATCTCAAGAACTTGCAGGTGTTAACTTGTTCAATTGATTTTTGTTCCATTTTTATTAGCATCCTTTCAGATGGCTGACCGCTGGTTAAAAAGTGTATCAAATTACTTTCATTAGGGTTAACAATTAGAAAATTATCTTGAGCCCATTTGCTAATTTTATTGGTGACTAACTGAGCGTTGTCAGATAAAGATTTACGGGAAGTGGATGACATTATAACTGAAGTGTCATCAGCATATAAAATAGGGGTAATATTATCAATCCCAGATAAGGCCAGCGGTAAATCATTTATATATAACAGGAATAGAAGCGGCCCCAGGTAGATCCCTGAAGTACACCCACATTAGACTTACGAGGAAAAGATGCATGTCTGATGCCATCAATGGTTAATGTTACTACCTGAGATCTGAGAATTGATAGATTATATTCAGCAATGCCGCTTTTTTAGGTGTCTAAGTCGACAAATAGAGCTTTTCTGATGCGATTTCCCTCAAAGTTCATAAAAACAAGCTCATTTTTTCTGTGGGGACTGGGTCCGAGGTTCATAAATTCGCATTTTCGAATAGCACCATGTATTTAGCATAGGCTTTTCGTTGGGACCGTCAGTTTTGCTTTGTAAAATCAAAACTTCATATTAGAGAGATTCTACTGTAATTGCTGCCCAACTGCCATTGATGCAACATGCAATGCTATGACTGGAATAAGATAAAGTTGAGCTGGGTTCAACTCCAGGCTGTACCAAGTTAAGCTCAGCTGCTTTGAATTGGCAGATGCTATTCTCAAGGTCCTATTTCAGACATTGAACCAAGTCAAGCCAAGTTATGCCAATTAAAGGTATGGACAAGGTTTTAATGAGAAGTTTTGATTCTTTTAACGAAGATGAGAAAGCCTCAGAATAACATTGCAGAGATGAGAACACTTATAGAAAAGTACCTATGAATTAATAAAGGCATTTTGCTCATTTTGATGATTTCAAAAAGGTATTTGACATAGTTAATTGCAGATAACCAATGAAGACGTGCAAGAAAACAGGAGCAGATGGGAAGAAAGGCAATCATTCAAAACCTTTACACCCAGACTGCATAGGTTAGGGTGGCTGATGGAGATTAAGTAAGGACACTACAAGGTCACAAGATAAGGCAAAGTCACAAATTACATCCTTGCCAATTAAAGATTTCTGCAAATTTAAGGGTCAGACAGGTGTGGGAAGAGATAGATTTAGGTCCAGTGGTGGGATTACAGCTAATTAAATCTTTCAGTTAGTTTTGCAAACTAACACAGAATATATCCTTAGTCAATCATTTAGGAGAATACAATCATTGGTAAATTCCATGGAAAATCAAAACACAAAATACTGAATGAACAATAACCACAATAATACTAAAGTAATGAGATTTTCTAAGATGGAGAATGTGACACCTTCAAAAAGGTGGTAGGGCACAAGCAAAAGCATGTAGGAATTCGATTACTGAAGCTGTCTAAATTTACATCCTTTGAGCTGACGCAGAGGCATATGTAAAAAGTTCTAAATTAGCATCTGAATTAATTAGTATATGGTGCTGTGATAATCTATTAAATCTTAATATGCACAAAAGTAAAATGGTCTACTTTTCACATAAAAAGAAAGATAAAAGTATGTTAGTAAAAGTTAATGGTAAGTCCATAGAACAGGTCTCTTTAGTGAAGTTCTTAGGTGTCCACCTAAGCTCAAACATCTCATGGGAAGAACATATCCAACACTTATGTAATAAATTATCTACAACGTGCTACCTTCTAAGACAGCTATGGTACTCAACAAGCAAAAAAGTTTTGCTAAATCTTTATTATGGCGAATTTAATTCGCATATTAACTATAGCATCTTATTTTGGGGCTCTTCACATTTATCACTAAATGTCTTTAAGAACCAAAAGAGAGCTGTAAGAATAATAGCTGGAAAACCGCATTCTTCACCATCAAGACCAATTTTTACAAACCTGAACCTACTGCCTCTTCCTTGCATATACATAATGAACCTAATTATCTATGTAAAAGCTAATCTACATAGTTTTGCCCGTAACTGTGACATTCACGATCACCATACAAGAAGGGGAAATGACATTCACTACCAAACAGTCAGAACTAAGTTGCTAAAAATTGGCCCTAAAGAAATGGGTATTAAATTATTTAATAATTTGCCCATAGAGTTAAAATACATAAAAAGTATGGGCTGTTTCAAATCCAAATTAAAAGAGTACTTACAACAGAAAATGTATTATTCTGTGCAAGAGTATTTGAATAAAGGGTAATTTAATGTAGTAAACTGGGGAACTAAAGGAAATCTATTATTGGTTATAAGATATTTAATTTAATACGATTCTATAATATGGAGTTAATTGTGATGTGCATATAAAGTGATATGATATTTGTTGGTATTTTTATTGTATGTACCTAAAATGACGTGCCTTATATCATGTGCATTAATTGTATCCTGATCTTTGGGTAAATAAATTTGTATATTGAGTGAGTGTCAGACACCAGCCTCTAAAGGCAAGGGAATAGGTCAAAGGATGGGGAGATACATAACTGAAGTGAACCTTATCTTAATGAGGCATCTTAAGATAGAGTAATGCTACTTGATGATATGGTACTTGGAAAGAGGGAATTTTTGTAAATATCAGTTCAGCAGTGTATCTTCCTTCCTTTGTTGTACTTAGGAAAAAGATAGGCATAGAAGCAAAGACAATTAGAAGATGAATTGCACTAGCAAAAGCTGTTCAATAATAGCAGGGAACTTTGAAGATGGAGAGAGAGTTTACAAATGATGAAATACTCAATACCAAAGGAGAGGAGGAGAATTTTTATGGGAGATCAGGAGGTGACAACCCATAAATGAGAGGCAAAAGGATGACTAAGGTCATGACAGAGTGGAGCAATTTTGGTAAGCAGGCCGTGGGATACATACTGAGACAAAAAATTGTGCAGGGGATTAAGAGACCCACACCATTACAAATAAAGAGTATTACTCTTATGCTCTTCTATTTAAACAGTAAAAGATAATGCTTTTCAAGAATCTGGACAAAGTCCTGTAAATAAATCAAACTTGTTTCCCAATCTTACATCATGGATAAAAATTAGTATTTTGTGGTTTATTTCCTTGATGAAAAGGTCTCAATTTTTATGCTATCATTATTAAGTTAAATCTAGATCTCTTGCTGATGCTTACTTGTTTGCCTTTGTAATTATGTAACATTCATTCACAAACCTCTGTCAAACAATTCCACATTTTTCTGGTAGTACAGTTTCTTTAGAATGTATTCCAACAAAAATCATTTATTCTCCATTATTAAGCCCTGGTTACACATGACGGTTATGCATGACGTGTGAATGGACGCCAAAATTCCCTGCATAACCACACCAACTTGTAAAAATGCATGAATGCTTGAACAGGGAATTAGAACCTGCTCTATTTAATTCATGCATTCATACATGAAAATGTACAGGTTAATGTCTTGTGTAACCAAACCTTTAGATAGTAGATTGCATAAGATTAGTTACACAAAATATGAAAAGCCAAACATACCTTGATTTTTATATCCCTCTCTTGCAGGATTTTTTCTCAGGACTTGATTGAGTTGCTGCTGAAGTGTGATCCAATGTGATCGTGGGTCATAAGGTGTGTTTGGTAAACCTCCAGTATTTGAAGGCAAGGGAAAACCATCCTTCACCTTTGGACTGCCAAACTTAACGTTTTCTGCTGAAAGAAATATAAGAACATTTAGTTAAGTGAAGATCATAAATTTGCTCGGTATGCACACACTTACTATTGGGCAAATTCATAATCATACGTACATATTCATTGAAAAGACATAAAATTCTGTCTCAATACCCTAAGCAAATGACTATAATTTAAGGAAAAGTAATAGAGTTATTAAAAATTATTTCTCCTTAAGTTGTAAGTTTTTATAATCTAAAAGTGAAGATTCTCGAGATATGAAAACTTAGAAGTCATCTTGGTGGTAGTATCTGTATTAAACTGGTTTATTAGAGCTCTACCAGCTGGTTGGTAGGTTTTTGGAGGGTATTTAATGGTAAAATGAACTTGTCCATTTCGTAGAAGTGAAGGTTGTTATTTAATCTTCCACAACATCTCGCCGGTTATCATTGAATATATTTGGAGGTACATAATTAGAAGCCATCTTAAACAGAAAATATATACCTAGATCTTTTTCAGGAAACACTGAAGTTTTAAAATAATCTCCTTGAAGTGAAATTGAGGAGAATTAATTTGTGTCTGGTGCCAAATTAATGCCTCATGAAAATGTACATCTCATTCAAAGAGCATAAATTGTCATTATACATCATATAACATAGAGACTTTCTGTCTCTACCTTTGAAAGCTTAATAAACCTAGACAAAGATTAGATCATAGAAATGAAAGAAGAAAGAAATCATTGAAGGTAAAATTATGATATTGCATATCAGACACGAGTGAGTACTAAAAGATTTGGATGATAACTTTCTCAAGAATTTCCCCACAGTTGGTCAGACATTTATTTTTTCCCACAAATCTGATTAGTTATATGGCATAATTCAGAAGCCAAAGATAAGAATCCATGTATACTGGATGCAGAAGGTCACGTGGAAGAAGTAATAAGTAACAGTCACTCCCTTTAAACTTAAGATGGATATGAAAAAATAAATATTCAACCTCTACTGATTGAATTAAGTTCTACAACCTAATGTGAATTTAAAGTAGACCGAGGAAGTAAGTTGTATATATCATCAAATTAGAAATAATTAAGTCCTTAAATATTAAATGTCACACTAACCTTCCACATTCACTTCATTGAGTGGCTTCCTTACAGCAAGAGCAGGTGCTTTCTCCATAGAATCAAACCGTGGCTCCATAGTTAAGCAGGAGAGAGGCAGCTGAGCTGGTATATAACCTGAAAGAACAATCAATTACACCTATAAAGCTAAAATAATCACCTTCATTGAACTTAAGAATGAATTAAGTGTGATCTTTGCAATATCATAAGGAACACATAAAAATCAACAAAATAGAATCAAGATTACAGTAATAAGACAACGCTCAATAATAAACCAAATTTCACTCTTCAACATGAATGTCATTTCTCCCTAGCCATGAGTTCTAGGAGTGTTAGGTGAGTGAATAAAGCTGCATATCAGGTTGAGTGTAGGTGCCACACATGACTGACACAAGGAGCACAAGTGGCTGGTGGGTTTCTCACATGAGGTACAGCAATAGGCTACTTAAATAAGAAACAGAAAATTTTATGATCTGAGAAATGACAACATTATATTATACCCATCAAGGTGATATTCTTAAATGTGTACAGAAAAACATTTCACGTAGCTGGAGGGACCAACAAATGGATACTAGGTAAAATCAAAGTGGGCAGAATCAAGAGTTGGTGAAGAGGAGACAAAAATGCATGCTTATACCTATTTATTAAGGCTGTGTCCTACACTTTATTTTAAACAAGTCCTGCCATATATAATTTAAAGATATGATAGCTTTGTAGTATAAGGCAGAATATGCTTTGACAGTAAGAGAGAAATGTAAATAATTAATAATACATACTGAGAAAATGAATTAATTGAGAAAATAGTAAATGTTAAATAATGTCAAAAAAGCTATAGAAAACTAAAAAAATATTGACTAAGTTGAGAAAGGCTTTTACTCTTACCATTTACAAAAAAGTCATCCATCAAGATTTCTTCAATTTTTGGTCTATTGGTAGGATCTGGGTGAAGCATCCTCTGTATCACTTTAGCAGCAGATTTCATCAGTGAGTTAGGCAAGTGATATTCACAACGTTTAATTCGGTCATATGTTTCATTCAAAGAATTAGTTTCAAAAGGAGGCTTCCCCACTAGCAATGTGTACCTGAGAACAAACATCAAATTGAAGACAAATTTTAGAAACATTTATATTCAAACAAAGGGAATCATACTGAGTTAGTAAGAGGTGGAACAAGTTGGAAGTACTTGGCCAACTAAAGGATGGAAGCAATCCACACTCCTGGCCACAATGAGATTAGACATTGAAAAAATACTGCAGGATAGCGAAGACTTGTATTATCCTTAAAAACTATGACAACACAGAGGAAGAGATACATGATAACTCACTCATTTGGTGATCGACACAAAGGATGGTTTGATGAAGAAGACTATCAATTTATGCTAAAATGCACATTAAATCAAACAAGGTAAGGAGGCAGTTCTTTCTCCAGAATTTGTACTTTATAATACAGAGTTAGAAAGTCATAATTCATTATAATTCTGGTACGATTGTCAAATGAAGCTTCAACAACTTCTGATAAGTTTCCCAACATTGATCCCCCTACTAGGCTACTACACCATCGTAGTACAAAAATTCCCCTTTTCAATTAAATACTTTACTTGTAATGACACCATATCTACATGCAAAATTATTTTTTTTAGTCTTCTGCCTTGAAATGTTTTCCTTGGATTCAAATTAAAAACACTACACCATAAACTTTACTGATGCAGGCTTCACTTGGTAGAAGTTCTGAATGTTTGCTGTCATAATGTAGTACTTGTCACTTTTTTACAATCCTTTAAAAGTATGACATATTTTGCCTAGCCATAGCATTATCAGGTACAGAATTACCTCTTTTTATTTCCTGTCTGCTGCTGCTGTAGTTATGAGACGGAAGAGTAAAGACAAAAATCATAGTCGTTAAATTTTCTCCCCCACCAAGCTGTACCAAAAACGACTTCAATCAAAAACATACTTCGTACCGGATGATGTAGTAGATCAGTGAAATATTTCACAATAATTGGTGGTTTTAGGTGTAACTTAATAGAATTTTTTAACATAATGATGAAAATTTGCAATTTTGTTATTCCACATTTTTATTTGAAACGACCTGGGTTTCGACATTAAAATTCTTGAAGATGACGCTGAACATCAAAACCCAGGTTGTTTCAATTAAAAATACATGGAATAGCAGATATACCAATTATCATCATTATGCTTCACACAAATGAAAGATTGTTGAAAAGCACAGAGTATTTCATTAAATTATGAATATTTGTATACTTATCAAGTACCATCTTTTGCACACACTAATTTGGTCAATATTATGGGGATGTTTCATAAAGGATCTCATTTCTGGCATCCCATACACAACATACTTCTAAGTCCAAAAGAAAACACAAAATGAGAAATCTTTGAAACAATTTACAGGCAATTTCAGACCAATTAACCCATCAACCCCACCCAAGTGACCCACCATGAAATACACTAATTTACCAGATAACATAGCTCTGTATGTACTCTAAAAATATTTGTATTTATTTCTCTAAACATATAACTTGAACTCTCTGTGACTTTCCAAATACTATGCATGTACTGGCTTTTACAGTTTTTTTTTTTTAAATGTACGAAAATAATATTATTATACTTATACATTACATCATTATACAATACAATACAATAAGATTTTACAGTAGTTCATTACAAGAAAAAAAAAGTATACCTTAAACTAACATACAAGAACAAAGAATACAAAAAAGGAGAAAAAAAAGAAACTTGAAACATAAAAAAGGGGAAAATACACTTAATGAAGGCATGAATGTTAAAATTAATTTTGAATTATAATTTTGTGGTCCTGCTAAGCCATAGGCTTGTCAGCAGGTGCCAATATGTATCTTATTGAGTGATCGGATACTCTGTTTGCACATTCAATGGAAAATTTCACAACATTTTGGATATTTTACAATATTGAACATTATTTTCTTAACCCTTTGATTTTCAAATTCCATTTGGAAATTAAATATGATATTTATATACATAGTTGTGTCTCCGGCTGAATAATTAATTTTTATAATGGTATCATTTTTTCAATTTTTAAGCTTATTTTGCTTGAAAGAACGTTCACTTAAATAGTTAATATTTTCCTAAGTTATTGAAATAAATCTAAGGTTAATTTTTCAACCTGTGCAGGTAGGAAACAACCTACTGGGCACATCTCCCATGGCCAAAATCCTCAACCGTGGCTCTGCCGGTCAAGTCTTAGATTCGGTTTAAACATCTATTTTTTTTACTTATACACCATATATATTCTGTAGTTTTTTGGGAGACCTTGTTGTGCATATAATAGTACTACACAGTATTAACCATTTAAAGAAATTACAAAAAAAGTCAATTCTCCACTTACAAAAAAGGAAGTTTGGTCAAGCATTTTTTTTTAAATCCTGAGTGCACAAAGAAGAAATAAGAAGAGTGCTCTATCAAACAAACATTTTCTTGGTCACCAAATCATTTGTAGTCAGCCATCTACAATTACACTTATATATTATGCAATTACACACAAAAATTACAAATTACAAAGAAAAATTTGCAAACTCGACCTTGTTGCGACAACCTCTCTAGGAAACTTCATATTGACTCTCTCATGAAAAAACTTAGCTGTGTGTTATCTTGTGAGAACTATACATAGTTCAGTTAGTGTAGAAGTCCTTTCAATCCGCAATTATGGTATATTTTTCTCACACGACTTAAAGCATATTACTTTGGGGTTCATCCATGTATGCAGAAAAGATTTTCAAATTACAGAAAAGATTAGTCAGGACTATTACAAAAAAGCCATTGTTCCCCATCCAGACCCATTTTTGCAAATTTAAACATTCCTCCTTTCCCTAGTGTATACATTATCATGTTCTCAGCGATAAATGCTCCACAAAACCTGTCCAAATTCTCCATAAATGCTGATTTCAATTGCTATGAGACTCGAAGATCGAAATATCTCCATCAAGGTAGTGTTAGGACTAGTGCATCCAGCTCTGGTCCTCAAGAAATTGGCATCAAACTACTCAACAAACTGCCCAATCGGATAAAAAACATTAAACCATCGTGTGCTTTTAAACATAATGCTCAAAGTTTCCTTCAGGAGACATTGTTTCACTCTGTAAATGAATATTTACATGACTAATCAACCTGAATGTTTAATGTGTGAATGTGACTGATTATCTGTATTGTGATCCTTGTACCTAACATGGCATTCTTAGCCATTTGCTTTATATTTTGTTACTGCATTTTGATGGCACATACATCATCTTGACGTGTCTTATATCATGTGAAAATAAGATCTTTGGACGAATAAATTATTATTATTACAATTACTGCAAGTTGATCATTGATAATCAAATTATTCACTTGACTGATGTGGCTAAAATATGAAGATGCATGTGTGTGTGATGAGGAACATCATGATGAAGGCCAATCAGAGAAAGTAACATAGTTGGAAGATGTAGACATATCGCCAGCCCATGTTTCCACAATGATGTAAAACAAGAACTTAGCTCAGTTTACACTTGAATCACATCCAATTCCCTATTGAGAAGCAATCATCAGCGAGGAAATTATTACACAGACCTAAAAATTAACAGCCAAGCCATTTTGAAGAATTAACCAAATTTTTAACTAGCAGTTGATGAGATGCAATGTTTTATGAGAATTTTGTACCTCACTGGATATGTTCCACTTCCACGTCTTTGCATGTACAGATGGTGGGTAACCAGACCTTTAGATATTAATCAAATAAGAATACCAGGTAAACTTTCATGACTACCTAATACAAACTTAACCTAACAACTATAACCTAACACAAAAACACAGAATGCACATAGAAACTGACTGTGAAATAGTGTGGTGTGAGATTGCTCTGTTAAACAGCAGGTTAAACTAAATATTAGTTGGCTGTTTTAATCACCTCCCCCTCCATCCAGTGATGTTTCTGTCCTTGAATGCTGCCTAGAATCGGTGCTGTGGGCAGTGAATTTTGGACCAGTGATGCTGGTTGGTGACTTTAATTTGTCCATCTACTGGGATTCCCCGACAATTGACCATCCAATCAATGCTCATGACTGCTATTAATGAGAACATTTTATCAATGGCCTCCACATATCTCCATACAATCTTCAAGCCACCCATGACCTGGCAATGCTGGACTTTCTCCTCTCGACCGTTTCCCCCCAAGGAGATCACCCCTGGGCAAAATATTTTTGACTACGACCATCAGTCCCTTGATGCCCTCTTCTACTTTTGAGGCTCACAGGAACACCGCCGGTTTCCTCCCCCACCTACTAATCCGTTCCTTATTTGGTCGAAGGTTTCCTGGAAGGATGTCAACTGCTGCCTCGACCTTATCCCCTGGGGTGTACTCAACTCTTTGTCTCTGGATGATGGTGTGGATTTTCTCTACTCGTTTCTGGAGTGTCATAAAAAACTTCGTTCCTTTAGTGAAACCTAAGGCAAAAAAATTCCCCCCTGGTTTAAGCCTGACACAATACTCATTCTAGGGAACAAGAAACGTGCATGGCTCCTTCACAAGGCATTTCCCAATGTGAACACTCGTCGCTCCTTTTCTGACCTGCGCCATCTCTCAAAAGCTCTCATTCAACGTGATCATGAGGAATAGGTGTTGAAACTTTCCCACTCCATTTCCTCCTCCCCCAAAAAAATTCAGGTCCTTTGTGAACCAATGGCGAAATCGTTCCACTATCCCGGATATAATTTCATATGCCAATAGTGATGCTCATGAACCATATAGGGTTGACCTCTTTCAAAAGTAATTCTGAGACTGCCTACAGCCGTCAACTAACACTCTTATTCCACCCAGCCCACACCTCCCAGCTAACACTAACCTCTGTCTATCCTCTGAGCAACCAATGCACGTGAGGTGTATGAATTTCTCAACAGAATCCCTCTCCATCGCTCTCCTGGTTCCGATGGTCTCAGCCCTAAATTCATTCATAACTGTGCCTCCTCCCTCTCATTGCCTCTGACCCTCTTTTTAAACCGCTGCTTCTCAAACAGAACCTTTCCCTCTCAATGGAAAGCCGCAAACATCATTCCAATCCATAAAACTGGTCCTAAAACTGTTGTCTCCAACTATCGTCCCATCTCTATACTTCCTGTCCTTTTGTCCATCTATAAGAGAATTATTCTCAACCAGATATATTACTTCACGTCTCCCTCTCTATCCCCCCATCAGCATGGTTTCCTCCCTGGCAGATCGTGCTTAACCAATCTTGTTGTCTTTCAGAATCACACCATCAATGTCATTTTTTTTTCGATTTTTTTTAAATTGAAATTTGAATTGAAAATTTGGCTCGGCTCAATACTGTTTCCCTCCACTTTTCCAAAGCTTTTGACTCCCTCAATCATTTCCTACTTCTTCACAAACTCATACACCATGTTGGCATCCATGGTAACTTTCTCAACCTCCCATCCAGTTTCCTTTCAGACACAACACAAGGAGTAATACTATCCGGTTTCTCTTCTTCTTGGTCCGAGGTAGTGTCTGGAGTACCCTAGGGCAGTGTCCTTGGACCATATTTTTTTAACTTATTCATAAATGATCTTCTTTCTCAACTTCTTCCTTCCAAAACCAATGCCCTTCTTTATGCAGATGACTGCAAGGTATTTAAGCTAATTGAAAACTCCTCTGACTGCGATTACCTCTAAGATGCATTGAATAAGACATCGGATTGGTGCAACACCTGGCAGCTAAATTTAAATCCCAGCAAATCAAAAGTCATGACAATTTCCCTAAAAAAATCCCCAATACATTTCAAATATACTATCAACTCCACCCCACTGACCAGAGTTTCATCAGTCAAAGATCTTGGAGTAATAACGTACCAGAAACTTATCTATGCCGACCATATCCATGTCATAAAAAGTAAAGCCATGTCCCTTTCAGGCCTACTATACCGGTACACTGAAATTAGAGATCCCAGAGCATTACAGTCATATTTCTCATCTATTGTTCTTCCTCTCCTCTCCCACTGTTCCCCAATATGGTCGATGTCAGCCCCAACTAATATTAAATCCCTGCAACATATCCCTAACTTCTTCACATGTATTGTAAAAAACAGAGTGCCAAATCTCCACAACCTACCCTCTGATGATGTCTTGACCTCACTCTCTGTTAATAAACTTGTTATACCTTCTTCTTGTTATGTTTTTACGTCTATGTCCTTATTTGTTAGATATATGTTCACTTTAACACATTCAGCACTCAAGGACGTTCTGGAACGTCCTGTGGGTGCTATCGGGTGGCGCAGGACGTTCTAGAACGTCCACATTCAAGCCATTCTTTACGGCCGGCCAGGGGACTCAAGTCACTCGTAAGGAGATTGCAATTTCACTGGCATCATAGGTTAGGCTTCAACCTTTTCTGCGGTGGGATGTGTTTTGGAATGCGTTGTTTAGTTACATAACGGCAATGTTTTAAACTTTTTCAATTCTTGTGGTTTAAATCGTTAGATTACAAGTGTATCTAGGTTGTTTTTATCATTTTTCTTTCGCTTTTGTTCATCTGATTAGACTTAACAATACTGATTCGACAAAGGCGGGATTCAGATTGTATTGTGAAGTTGATTGATTGATTGTGAAGTATTGGACTTTAACTAACAACTGTGTGTTTGAATCCCATTGCGAGTGTATATATAGTAGCTGTTATGTTACCCATATGTGACATAGTTCGATGTAACTTATATTGTCGGGGCATATAAATCAATCCACAAAATAAATTAAGATTTTCGAATCTGCAGCAAAATCTACAGCATTCTAAATACTTGGTTATACCATTTCTACTACACTCGGAGCCACTGTTCAGGTGTATGGTAGGGGGTGCTATAGCATCTGCTCATGTATGCATTTCTCTACCTCCACAATTTTTATTCAGTCTATTCACACATATATTCCTTATTAACGGAATCTATACAGTAATGAAGAAAAGCAAATAGTCACAATATAGTGAATGATATAATGTATTATTATTAATAACAAATAATAAAATGTAAAAAATCTTTCTTTTGACGGTTGATTGTCAGTTGCTCCCTAATTTCCAATGTATTAAAACGTCCGGTTTCTAGTACCAGTTAAAATTTTTTAGCTTCTCAGGTGGCGATTTCGTTTTGTATTTATAATGTGGATATTACTGTTACATTTTATTAAATTTTTACCATTATGTCTTCCGCATATTGTATTTTCTTTGTCTTTGCAATTGTAAAGCCCTTTTCACCATGGTCTCTTAGCAGATTGGCAATTCATTTGTCAGTGCACACAAACTTTTTTGATAAAGAGGATTGAGTTTGAACTATTCGCAAGTACATATATTGGGGATTTCATTATTCTTCTAAAATAATGATCTATCGATTAAATGTACTTCTTAGTGGTGCACCTCCAATTTTACAACCACTATAAATGCTGCACATGGTAAATTAGCTGTTGCAAATTAAAATTTAAACGTAAAAGAATTAACCGTAATGGTGAAGTGAAAAAGTCTTTGAGAAACAAAAAAATTAATGCCCAAGGTACTATAATCCTACCATTTTAAATTACTCAATTGCCAAATACAGGGAAAACCCTTCCCTGCAAAAATGAATATAGTCAACTCCATTTACTCTGTTGTATTTTTAAAAATTTTCATTTTATGGTAGAACTGCCATTGTAGATAACTTGAAAACGTGTCATCCCTCAGAGTTCCATAGTGTTCATTGACAGTTGTTTATAAAAAAATCGGGGCGCACTTTGATGAGAAACTTCAACTTCCCAATTTTACTCATGAACGCATTTCTGTGTTCGACATTTCTCTCCTCAATAGTACTGTTGATACTCTACAACAGCTGATAAGGACAGTTCATGAATCATTCAGAATACAAATCTAAGAATGAATGAATGTATGCCATGATTAATTTGTTCAAAACCGTTCGCCACTCTGTTGTCTCAGCTGTCTTCCTAGCTGGAAGCTTTTCACCCCCCGACCGTGACATTGTTGTGCCATGCACTTTCCTCCTTGTTACCCTCGCTCACCCCTCACCAAGGGATCCTCACCCTCCGTCTCCGTGCTAGCCGTTCGCAGATGCCTGCCGTTCATCCACCCCCTGTCTTTCTTCAGGCCAGCCCTAGTGATTCAGTCATTGCAAAACCTGCTCGAAGGCCTCTCCTGAGCTAATCCCTCCTCTCGCTCCACTCTTTACAGAGACTCACCATACACCCATACCATCGGCCAATTCTCTCATTGACCAGTGCGTGATCAATGCTTTGAGCCCTTACCCCATCCCTCGCCCCATGGGGAGTCTCACACAACCACCGGCAGCCCTTCGAACCCAACTTCTCTCTCCCCCTTCCATCCACTTTTCCTTTCTACCCAGAAATACTTTGCCAACCACACCTAAACCAATACATGTATACATGGATGTGACGATATATTTTCTTGAAGACAATTTTTCTGCGGTGAACATATATTAGACCTTTGTCAATTGTAGAACACTACACATTTGGTGACATAATCCACATCAATATGAAATAGACAACACAAAATCGAAAATGCCAAGAGTGCCAAGCGAGGGATTAGGACGGACAATCCAACAAATTGCGCCGCTTGTGAGGGAAACCCATAATTATGCATTGCACTTTGCTTCATAAATTATCACAGGAACATCAAATACTGAAATTATATAAATATTGATTGTAGTTTTAAAAACAAATTTCTATGCAGATGTATTTTTATGATTATGATTATCGTTGGTGATTTTAAGTTCTAAAAATGACTGCAGGAATTTTGTACTTTTATGAACACAGCCAATGGTTTACTATGGTAATTCTCAATCAACGATGCTAGCAATTCCTTTCCTGGACTAAAATTTTTTATTCCATATTATAACGATCAAAATACTGAGCGAAAAGACAGTTGTACTTTTGAATGAGGAATTTTCTTTTAAAGTTTTCAAAATAAATCGCATTCTATAAAATTTTATTGATATCAGCGCAATATTTTATAACCGAGAGGATTAAATTAGTGCAAAGTGTAAGAAGAGTTTACAAACTGGATATACTCGTGAAATTATGAGCTTAACAGTAATTACGGTTTGTTATTCATTTATTAGACGTAAAATCGACGATGGGGATTGACTGTCAATATATGCAACCCACACAAGTCTTGACGTTAGCACAGGACGTTCTAGAACGTCCAAAGTTTAAACAATTATAATTACAACAAATAGGCTTCAATAATTGAAATTTTTAGTGACCTGTCGTATTTCATCGTGCTGAATGTAAATATGCAAAAAACTGTAGTTCGTCATCAGGAAAGTATCACAATTTTTGCCTTAGCGTTGAAAGGGTTAACATGGCTTTATGCTGTATGTGATTCTTTTGTAAATAAATAAATATGCTAACAGGGGGCCAATGCATGTTAGAATTTTCAACTACCTTCCATTGACTTCTACCGGTTATAAAGTAACATAGAAATCATCATGATAATAGGATATGATATACATGACACATAGGTAAACAATATTTAAAAGGCACAAATGACAGGAAATTAAGTAGTAACAGATAATGCATCTAATTTCTAGAAATTTAACAATGTGGTATTACGCTCTGGTTAGCTGGAGCTGTTTTAGGAGTTATTTGAAATCTGAGAGAGATTCGAATAGTTTCAAGTTGGCTAGTAATTTGTTAAATATTAAGTAGGCTGTATGATGTGGGCCTTCCTGTGCAATGGATAGGGAAAACTGATTTACACCTTTTATTTGTAATGAGTATAGAGGGAATAATTTCCATGTTTGGTCAGGAAAAGATTTAAGTTTAACACAAACAGAGCAGTTTCATATGTACAGAGAGTGAAGTGTTAGTATGGCAAGCTTTTGAAATAGTGGCCCACCTGAAATTTCTCTCAGATCATCAGAATTATATGCCTACCACTTCCACACTCAAGATTCTTAGTCTAAGATAAAACCTCTGATGAGGGAGATACGGAGGGCATATGAAATAAGACTGGTGTAAGAAAATTTCAAAAGCTTTGGATCCTAAGAGCAGACTTTTTGGAAAAATATATCAAATACCTTCACCATGAACGTATTTCACAAAATCACTGGAAATATGGATAGTAGGCCTGGCCTACTGCATATCAGGCTCTTACAAGTGGTGTCATGCTACCATACATAATTATTTCCCACTTGGAGGATGATATGTTGTTGTGCTTTCCCAGAGAAGCTTTTAATTATTAGGATGAAATATATCAAGATAAGAACTTTTAGGAAACATGAAAAAAATTCGTTCGCTATTTACAAATAAATTGATAATTTGGAAAAATATCAAGTTATGAACTAACCACGATCATTTTAAAAAAGTGATCCATGACAGGACAACATCAGTAGTTTTGGGGCACTGAAGGGTTAAAATATCTACATTCAAGCTGTGGAACATTTAGTCCACCCTCCTTCGTACTCACAGTTTCCTTCCCATATATTCCTTTTCTAACATTCATATACCCTTCAATAAGTCCTTTTTAATTCTGTGCATCATTACTGACCATAGAACAACATGCGAAAAAGAGATTAAATTGAACTCTTGCCGCTCAATTAACGCTTAGATGAATTCTCACTTTTACAAAAAAAACAAACTCATGTCATAAAAGGATACCAGAGTACAGAACAGAGGGATAAATTATAAAAACTCTAACCTAAGTTTCTCGTTACTTACATTATGCATCCTATTGACCAGGTGTCAACTTCATAACTATGCCCTTTCTTGCATAGTATTTCAGGAGCAATATAGTTCGGCGTCCCGCACAACGTTCTGAAATAAGGAAATACAGGATAGTAGGGAAGACCAGCGATGACATTCAACCCTAATTTGAGATTCATAGAAAGTAATAAAAGGATGGGAAACTTACTTCTTGCGTTGACCCTCATATGCAACTCTCGTCGCAAGACCAAAGTCTCCAATTTTTACTTCCAGATTGTCATTCAAAAACAAGTTACCAAGCTTGAGGTCTCTATGTATTATCCTCTGATTGTGGAGAAAGTTAACTCCGTGAAGAATTTGACGGAGAAAAAATCGCACCTCAGGTGCAGTCAAGATTTTCCTTCTTTTATGGAGTTCCATAAGAGACTACAAAAGAGTAAAGTATGATATTAATCAATTACTAAGCGTTAAACGAGAATCCAAAGTACGCTCCCAAAACTCACCCTCATCCTGCACAATTCCAGTACTATGTACACATTGTTAGCATCCTCGAAATAACCGTGGAATCCAACGATGTTTTTATGGCTCAAGCTACGATGTATCTCGATCTCCTGCGTCACTTTCTCTCTTTGCAAGTTTTTAGAGAGAAGCTTCTTCGATATTATTTTTCCGGCATAGACGTTTTTAGATCTGACGTCAGTTATTTCATAGCACCTCGCAAAACCACCCTGTAAGAATGCATTAAGTAGACATTTCTCGTCGCAAATTCATCGGCGGAATTGTTAATTCAAAAAATAACCATAATAGGACATACCTTCCCGAAAAAACGACCCCTTTGATACGTGATATGTTTTCGACTATCCACAATCACTTCTGGTATTTCAGTCGGTTTCTCATTTAACTTGGGTTTTGTTTTTGCTGCTTCTCGGGTGGTAGCCATTACTGCACTTCTATTATAGCTAATCGCAACATAAAGTATGATTTCTACCAATTCTCCTATTCGCCTAACCCTGATATCCCTGCGTGGTCAAAATACTGCCTAACTGCCACAGGCCTTCCAATTCAAATCTCAACATCTGTTCCTCCACCAATCAGATAGGAGGAGGGTCGCTCGGCTCGGCATGCTTCGCCCGCTGGCAACTGTTGAGAACTGGAAAAAGCGGTAAATCGAGTGACGTAATGTCACCATGGTGATGAGATGATGGCGCGCGACAGTTGCGATGTTGAAAAGGAAAATTTCGTGCGCGTATCTTTGTGCGTCTATCATTATTCACAGTCGAAAAGCGCTGGCTTCGGTTACATATTACATGGTTTGCCGTGCTTAAAATATTACTGTCACACATGCTCTATTTCTTATTGTGAGGCGTATTACTAACAATAAGACTTTTCCTAGCTGCAATTTGTTGTATCTTTTCATAACCTGTCACTTAACGTCGCATTACCGCATGCATTCTAGCAATTCACCACTTTACACGACGTAATATCCAATATCTTCAATTAAATTAGTATGCGGGGAAGTGAAAGATATAAGTGAAAGGTTGAAAAATAGAAAAACGCCAGACTCATACGGGATTTCATACCGGAACTTTTAAAGTTTGGTACGGCTCGGTCACTCCCCGCAGTCCTCTTTCCTTCTATGCTTCAGTAGCCAACTCTTCAGTCGATGGTTAAACAAACACATCGAAACATGTTGTATATTGGTTATTTACGGTGTATGACCGGCTTGATTATGCAAAGAAGTAATATCTGCACGTACTTTTTTGATCCAGACAATGGTAGACTGCTTATGAAGTCACCCTTGCGGTGGCTTGTAAGATAATATGTAGATGCTAGTAATTTATTCAGGAGGTATATGCCTATTTGTCAAGTAGCCGATGTTAACAGAACATTGGAATATCACAGCTCAACTCTTCTTGGGTTATGCATTCGAAATATTTATATTTTTCAAAGTGTTACAGGAGGTCACGAGATGGACTACCAAGAATCCCAGCGATTTCCTTGGATTTGCAAATGTAGCTTCTCTAAGCTCTAAAATACGGTTACACAATTCAGTATTCGAAGTATTTACCAGTGCGTGAGTCAACCAATTCTAAAGAATAGATTATTCTACCAATTAACCAAAATGCGTCTTCCAGTTATAAGACTCACTCCCATCACAGCTCAATCAAAACTCATGTGACTGCAAGGACATGGGTTGTCACTCACCTCATCAGTTAGGTACTTATAATAATTGTCATAATGGATGATTATCAAAAGGCATAGGTATACGCTCTGGTGAAGGCGAGACTATTTCTTAGCTCGTGGTGTTATCTGATGTTTATCGATACAAGTTAACCAACGAAGAACCAAGTAATCACGGGGACTATTTCCATTTGAGTTTCAGGTTTCCAGTTATAATCAATCATTTACCATTAAAACGATTTATTTTAACGCTAAAAGATCAACTAAAAACGAGGGAAAGGGTAACCATAACTTTTAGGAGTAAATAACGGCAACAAAGGCCATCACATCTTCGGCACAGTCTAACTATGACTTTGTTTAGACTGTGGTACGGAGGAACTTATTGAAGCAGAGTTAGTCGTACAACTATGAATTAATGAGAGAAACATTTTGACTGTGCCTACCCCAAAAGGGAACGGCGTGGTGGGTATGTATGTATTTGCCTGTCTCAGAAGTCAACGACAACCCATGTTTATATCGAAGCATTTTCACCAAAGATTATATACACATTTTCACCAACCGTCAAAATGGGAAACAAATACTTGCTACTCTACTGTCTTCTCCGCTTTACGCGTTTGTATTGTTTGCACAAAACGAGCGAAAAAATGAACCACTATGGGCGTGAATTGAGTGTTGGTTCAATTGGGATGTGTTTATTATTTTTGCTGATGGACCTAAACGAACGTAAACCTTGTGACTCTAATGTCAAGACGTTGTAATTGTGTTACCGATAGGATTGAAGAATGGAGTGCTAGTTGACGCCATCTTCGTCGAAGTTTATTTTCTACCTTAGATTTACATACAGTATATTTTGCATTGAACTAGATGATGTGAGCTTCACTGAGGATCTCTCTATTAAATCTCGAATAGGTAAGGTAGTTTGCAGTCATTTTTATCACTGCCTTCCTGCAACTAATCTGAAGGTTGTATTTTACTTGGTGGTGAGTTAGGATACGATTGTGTGATCTTTTCGGTGAGTCTTGTGTGATCATGTCGAAGGGATATGATAATGACTGCCCTCTCAGAAAATTTAGCAAACTTCTGCTGGTCATTCGCTGACTTGAACTGCGGGTGGTTATGAAAAGAAATGATCGAGTGCCCCTCCGTGCTGAAGCTTACGAATTTTTTGTGCTGAGTTAATGAAACTCGTCATGTCTTGAGAATATACCATGTCAGGGGGTACCAATCTTTATTCATCCATGCCCATACCCATGTGTAAGTCTTCAGAGTGTTGCAAACATACATAGTATTTTATGAAGAATAGCGAGTAGGCATTGGCAGCAGTACATTTTAAATACAATTGTTGCTTAGTCCAGCTCTAAATATTCGGTAATGGAGCTCAGCGGGTCATGTCAGCACATGACCATTTTTCAATCGCATTGTTGAACCTCACGCAGCTTACTGAGCAGGCACTGCTAGAGATCTTATTAAAGAGCTTGGTAAATGACGGAAGGGGACATTTACCAAGAGCTTTATTTCCAAGTTGTCTGATTGATTGTTGGTCTTTAACTGCATGCAGTGATTGATATCCAGATTGTGTTTTGATCTTGTATCACGTGAGTAGACTGATGATCGGATAGGATATTTATTTAGGTGTTGTTCTATGTGCAGAAGGCTGTACAGCATAAACCATGTACTGTAGATTGGTTAGAATGTGGTGTTTTTTTAATGTAGCCCTGCAGTTGTCATGAGACCGAGAACTACTTATAATCCCCCAACCTTTTTTGCAGTCTAAGAAACTTCCATTTCATGAGCATGTCCCCATTGTCTAAGAAGCAAAATAGACTTATCAGTTGTATCTGGGTGGTCTTTACTCACACAGGTTTAAAGTTGCCTTAGCAAGCACAAAGCCCTTGAAAGTTTTTTTTCTAACTGGGAGTACATATGAATTCTATGATAATTTCGCATAATTGCTAAAAACTAGTAGTCCAACGGGATTGTTTATTCATCGACACTATTTTAAGATGGCATGTAAGAGGTTGTGTTTTGGTGTCATTCAGGAAGAGATAATTGGCTGGAAACAAGCATTTTGCTTCTGCAATTGTCTGTGCTGTGAGAGGCTTGATATAGCTGGTTACGTTACTGAATGAGGGTGGTGTCATCTGTATGTATCATGCTGTCCACTGAAAGATTGTGGGGTTGGCCAATAATTATAAACATAAAATTGAGAAAACAAGGGGACCATGAACAGACTCCTGTGGTTCTTGGATAGAAAATTAGATTGGTCACAGTTTATATCGCTCGGCCATAATTTACAATCTCCTCGGCCAGTTGAGTATGGTGTCATGAATTCAAGTCCACTACCTTGGAAGCCATAGTGATGAAGTATGAGCTTGAAGGTTGAGTGATTAATTCAGTTGACTGCTGAAGTTAGAACACAAAGAGTGAGTGAAACTCATTGTTTACCTTCAAATGCCTTTAATATATTTCAATCTCTGACTCAACTGCGAATTCTTTGAAGGTCCCATGACGAAACCAAAACTGATTGGAAGAAAAGAGGTTTTGATTCTCAAAAGTATTCCAGAATTTGAGTTAAGACAATGCTTTCATTAATTTTTGAAATTACTGTTGAAATAGTTATGCGCCTAGAGCTTTTGGGAACTGTTGTATCACCCGATTTAATGACTGGAATAACCTTAGAATATTTAATAGAGTCTAGGGAGTTTTCAGAATGATAGTTTGGATTAATAATAATGGAGAGGAGATGGGCTATTACTAGAATTACAGACAATCAGAATTTGAAAGGTCATTGATATCACTATTAGTGAAATTTTTAAACTTCCATGCTATATTAATTATGTCCATTATTGTGACCCATCACCCCTGAAATCTAGGAGAAGATACTGTATACTTTTTGAGTAGTGTCTTAGCATTGCATCTTGGACCAGTGACGCTTGACAGTGTGGTGTTCACAGAATTAACAAAATAGCTATTAAAAATTTTTGATCAATTAGGGTAGGGGCGTAATTTCTGATTGTCCCTATTTTCCTTTTGATTACAGTCATGGCAGCCTTACATTTATTAGGGAAATGTTAATGAAGTCAGTGTTGGCATTACATTTTCCTTTTAGTACTGCTGGATGAATATTCCTTTTTTAGTATTTTGTATAAATTACAGAGATCTTCTGTGGACAATTACTGTATTCATGATGAACATTTTATACACTCTCCCTAAGTAATTGAATCTCAGGATTGTAAGATAGACCACATGATTTATTGTTTTTGCGAGTTGGAACCATTTTCTTTTTTTCAGGAAACCCGATCCCTGCTTGAGTGTCTTGTGGAGGGCACCTTCAAGTACAGTACTCTGTCTGTCAAGTGAGACGCTAGCTAAACCATGGTCCCCCTGGCACCTTACGTTAAGAGCAGGCTAATGCCGATGCTGGGTTTCCATCCACCCTTCCTCCCTCACCTATCCCCTATGGCGCAAATGACCTTAGCCGTCGGTCGCCTCTCCAAATATCCAATCCAAACATTTTCTTGGGAAATGATGGTATGAAAAGGGAATTAAGGATATTGAATAAGACTGAAAAATTAGAATGCCTTTCCTCATGTAAAGGTAAATTAGTCCAACCCACACCATCAAGTAAACCTCTAAAAACTTCAAGGCCATGGTAGGTAATTGGTCTAATACACCATGAGTTGGGTTGCCAGCATGGACTGCGTTTTTGATCTGAAAATGATGAAGGCCATATGGTCTGCAGCTGGTGGGTCAATTATAGTGACATTGTAATTATACTCATCAATAGTTGTAATTACGTTGTCAGTGCATGAAGTGCATGCACTTTTCCTGGTAGGTTTCGCATGTGAAAAAGGTTGAATGATCTGAGAGGACTAGATAATTGCCTACTACACTTTGGTGAGTACTGCATATCATTATTTAGATCAACACCAATTAAAATATTTGCACCATTCTGCATTAAATAGGACAGAACCTTCTCAAAGTGCTTTAGGAACTCATCAGTGCCACCATCAGGTGACTGGAAATAGAGTCAGATTATGCTCACATACTAGAACAGCTTTGACTTCAAAAGGCTGCATGATATAGAACCTTTCAGTGCTGATGTATTTATAGGAATGGATCTGTGATAAGGGGCCATTCAACCTCCACATGGCCAATTTTAGGCCTTTTTTCGACCCTCCCCTCCCCCCTTGTGACGAAACGTGGCCATGGTCTTGGACCCCCCCCCCCATTTGGGGGTCACGTGGTTATATATAGAAATTCTTTTTTTCTCTATTTTTGAATATTTTCACCTCTAGCTCTGCTGAAAAATGAAGAAGAACAAAGAAAATGAAGCTGAAATGTTCAAGGATTGTGTATAACTTAAAATAATGGTAAGACCACAGAGTGAAAAATCGGCATTCGTCATCGGGTTTTTGTTATTCCAAATTGGCCTTGTGGTACTCCACCAGACCCCCCCCTCCCCACTTGTGACCAACCGTGGCCAAGACTCTAACCCCCCACCCCCCAAAACGACCTCGTGGTTGTTGAATGGCCCCTAAGAATATATGCGCTCCACCATGTTTATGTGAGTTACAACAATAGATGGAGGCAAGATGGACACCATCCACCTGATATAGGGTGACTTCATCCACATGCAGCCTAGCCTTGCCAGTACCTAGAATTTCACATTTTATAGAATGGAGAAAGAGCTCCTGAATATTTATCTTGTTGCAGATACATTGAGCTCTAAGGACAGCAAGGTCAATAAGTACCTCTCCAGTTATGAATGCCAACTTTTAGTTTTGGAATTTAACACGTCATTCAGTCACCCTGTCAAACTTTGATGAGCCTAGTCATAAGCTCTTCAGTTCCCAACTAAGTTCTTCAATGCCCAACTGAGGCTGTGACCACCTTCTGATTTTTTGCAGCAAGAAGTATAAAATAATTTCTCCTTGCCTCATACAGATTTATAACCCCATACATATTCCTAACCCCATATGGATTGTCCTGACAATTTGTGATTGTGAATGTTAATAGCTATGAAAATACTTGTAAGATTTGAAACGAAAAATATGGAGTGCAAGTAATAGATAATAGTAAGGAGTGTAGGGAGTAGCTGTAGGAGAGAAAACTCACTCAATAATTCATACCATTCGCCGTGCAATAAAATTGTTAGTGACTTAGGAGAACTATTCATACATCAATTGTCTATTTCATGTGCGCCACATTTTTCGTTTTAAATCTTACAAGTATTTTCATAGCTATTAAGATTCACGATCACAAATTTTCAGGACAATCTGTATGGGGCTAAGAGAAATTATTTTTACTTCTTCGTCCGTTTTCAAAATGTGGTCGTTTAAAAATATTTGTTATGTAAACCGCCTGCTAAACCAAAGGTCGCAGGTTCGAGTCCTGCCTGGGTGGGTTTTTCACCACCCAGGGCACAGGTGTTTGTCAAGTTCTGTTGGTCCGGTCCCTGGAAAACCTGATGACAGGATCAGCAGCCTATCCGGATTCCAGGGACATACAGAATCGTCCGGCAAGCAAAAAAAAATTATTTTCTTAATAGTATTCCCCCGTGGGGATTTGTAATTATAGGTCAAATGTTGATATTCCCTTGGCTACCACACCATAAGACTTACTCAGATCATTTCATTTCTCTGATTTGCATCGTTATCCCATCATTTGCTTCTCTAATTTTAGTTTTTCTATCATCCTGGGCCGTGAAAAGCATTGACATTTCAGGTACCAGTCCAAATAGCTGTGTATCAAACTTGATTGAATAGGTCACCCCCTGGTTGGGAGCTACCTGCCTAATCATGGCATACTCACAGGGCTATATAGTGTTTTGGAGCCATATTTCTTAATGAATGCCTCCTTCACTCTCTAGGTACCAAGGCTTTTTGTCAATGACTGCTATTATTTAGAGAATCACTAATTTGGCTGCTACCTCCATATGTAGAAGCTGAGCCTCCATCCAAAACAAGTTGCATGCACTCAGCAATTATAAGGGACCTCTAAACCTATGTACATTTACCAATTGTAGTTTTTTAGCTTGCTGGATGAAGATCCTAATGGTTAAATAAAAAATATAATAGTTTCCCAGTAAATGCCTTGCATAAATTCTTCCCTTGAATATCTCTGGGTTAAATTGGTAAAAAGTACTTATGTTTTGATTGAGAAGTAGCCAATACCAGTGGAATTCCTAAGAAGAAAATATACTATCCTGTAGGTTGCTTTTTCATGTTGATCAAGTGTTGATAATGAAATGTAGCTGATTTTAAATGGTGATATTTTTATTAAGAGTATTTAAAATTTTGAAAGAGTAAATCTTTGATCTATAAAATACAAATGAGCCTTGTTTAGAGCTGTGCCAATAAGGTAGAATGTATTGCTGGCAATATATCTGTAAAGTTGATGGATTTCTTCTTTTCCAGGTACCAGTGATATCTGGCAAGCATATTGGCTTTGAAGTTTGGAATGCTTGTAGACTAAAAGGCAAAGGTGTTAAAAGAATTTGGCATTTCAAATTGTGAATAACTTGATTCACAATGGCTGCTCTGTTGAAGAAGCGTGCACTCGCTGAGTACAGTCAAGTGATACAGGTAATTGTGTAATACAGAGTGGTCTCTTCTTAATCCATTCAGAGGCAATTATTCTTTTGTGAATAATTTTTAGGAACAGCCTAAACCTCCTAAGAAGTTGAGACTGGTTAAAAAACAATGGAGTGGTGGCTCTGCTGCTCCTTTCATGGGGCTCCTTGAAAAAGCTAAAACCAGCAATGAAGCTCTCGATGTCCTCCTAAGGATATCAGACACACTTCAGTTTCAGGTATCAGTAGTATTCATAATTTGTCATTTTTAAAGTAGCAGCCTGGATTTTTAAGAACTTTTATTTTGAAGTACTCATTTCATGGCATGACATGTTTTCAGGAAGAGGATTTGCCGGAGGCTGTAAAAAAATTGGCTGAACATTTTCAGAAGGAGCCAGAACCTGCTGTCAGAGCAAAAATATTATCCCTTTTTAGTGCCATAGGAATGGAACCAGGAGCTGATGTTCAAGTGAGCTAATTTGTTATTGAATTCATTACACTTGGTTTCCTTAAGTATATGTATACTTCTGTGTTCCGAGAATGATAGTGCAGTGAATATCTTTTCAATAATCATGGTCAATTTTCATCAGAATATCATTGAAGAGATAATTCAGCTATTGAGGAAAGAAGAATCCCACAAGGTGATATCACAGGGCATGACTGCATTGATGAAGCTTGGAAAACTCATGGCAGATAATTTCCCTGCCCATCAGAAGCTTGTTCTTATTGCAAAACAGGTAAATAATATTTTTTAACAATTAAGTTAACCTATGACTTGGTAATAAATTGACCCAAGAAAAGTCCACTTGGACTTGGAAGGGTACCATGGACCTTGGCTTGAAGGAATTAATCCTTGGTAGCATGGTGGTCTGTGCATTAGTCTGGCAACCCTAATGTTCATAGATTCCCAGTCCAGGAAGATACCGCATGTACTGCATGGTTGCATTTTCTTGTTCTATGAATATACTGCATACTCTAGTAGATATTGAGAAATTTATCCCATGCTAGCAGCAGTAGCGCTGACAAAATAATGTGTGCAAAAGCCACAACCAGGGATATTTTTGAAGATGATAATATTCTAAATCAAGATAGTGGAAATGGTTGCTGATACCACCGTATCACACGGTAATGCTGGCATTCTCATCAAAGGATGGTTTAAATATTTTCTCAGCCAATTTTGTTCCAGCCAAAAATGCTAGTAATTAACGTATTGAAAGTTAGTATTTTATTCAGTTTGTGTTTCGGTATTCATAATTGTACTGAAATGGTTTGTTTTTAAATAATGCTGCAGTTTTTTCATCTGGACTTGTACTTCAGTCACAGAGTGCACTTAGTTGATATCTTCATCTGAAAATAAGACTGAATTTTTTTTACATCATTTACAGTACATAAACCTCCTGGTCCTCCAAAGCCAGAGGATTGTCTAGAGGTGCCATTTTAAGTTACACAATATTAGTACAACATTTAGGATAGTTTTAAATCGATATAAAGAAATATTTCAAATGGGATTTAGTTGACTGTTTTTTCATCTCAAAAACATTTAAATTTTCAAATTGCTCTGATATACACATAAAATGACAGTAAAATCAATATGGCATTAAAATGACAGTAAAATACCTGTTAAATATTAAGTAGCAATAAAATAACATTAAAACATAAAAATACCATAATTTGCCATCATCAGTAAAAATTGATTTGAGTTAACTTTCAGAGCAGTATAAATTAATGTTTCAAGTTTATACAAGAGAGGAAAAGCAGTTCTTGCATGTGAATAAATAATTTAAGAATGGTTACCAAATACCTCAAAAGTGTACATAAAATTGACAGTAAAATTTGATAAGAGAAAGGCCGGTAAATGCTTGCAGTACAATGTAGTGTGTTTTGTAGGCAATTCCTCGCGCACCTTACGGGCAACCCTCTGACTCGGCAACAGTGCGTGCCTCTCCCTTTCCCTTCCGGGCACACTTCTGGCAGTTCAGCACGCTCTTGTTCCAAAATAAATGTTAATCGAT
This sequence comes from Ceriagrion tenellum, assembly GCA_963169105.1. NCBI lineage: Eukaryota > Metazoa > Arthropoda > Insecta > Odonata > Coenagrionidae > Ceriagrion > Ceriagrion tenellum. Next base: position 110,701,438 of record OY720637.1, read on the forward strand.
ATTGATTAACCAACGGATTCCTTTAAGATTTTATAAGTGGATTCATGATGATGAACTCGAAAGCTTGAATTAGGTTCAAAGGGCAGTTTTCAGGGATGCACGGGACGGAAAATAATGCAGTCTTGCAATTTCATCACTAACTAAAATACTAATGCACTAAATAATCTGAAGCTTCATATGATTGTTAAGAAAGATCTTTGCTTCAATATTTGAAAAGGAAGTTTCGATATCTTGATCTGCATTTTTATTACGAAGGCATAAATGCGATGCATCCATCTGGTACCCAGAAAAATGTGCTAAAATTCTGTTTTTAAGCACACACTGAAATCAATATAAATGGTAAAAAGTTTTGTTTACCATAACTAAACTCAGAAATAAACAAGCTTTGATTTGGTGTACTTCATTTTAAAATTGATTGAGCCGCCGCTGAGATATTAGTCTTCAAACTCGGGTGACGGAATTTTGCAATGGATAGTATGGTGAAACTGTTGTTTATAAAGCCAACGATCATTGTGGTAGGTGAAAGAAGAATCAACCATTCATCAAGTCACCACAGTAAGAAGAACCTTCAGAAAAAGCTGTGTGTTTGCTTGCAAGGACAAATGAAACATGTACTTGTTTCATGCACACATGCTTACTGTTAGTATGAACTATCTTATGCCAGTGACTTACCAAACATATCAATCATATTGAGATAAAAGGATGACAAAAAGTAACTTGATGACCATTCTCTCCTGGAAAATTTTTAGCTTGTACAGTACTATTCTTGAAGTTGTTGCAATGAGGTCAAAGTTTTTGGCTCTCAGCACCCTTAATGCGAACCCATTAAGGTTTTTTTTTCCTTCTTGGTACTCTATGATTTGAATATTCTGATTCGTTGATATTTTCTGGGCAGTTTGCCCTGAACAGAGCATCTTTTACAATTTAAAGCTAATTATCACAATAAATGATAAGTATATTCCACTGAGTCATGCCTGTGATAACAGAATTTAATTATCACTCTTTGAATTTTTAACATACTTTTTTCTCTCAGTATTTAACAGATACGAGTCATTCGGTCAAGTGTAAATGCCTGGAGTTGATTGGGTGCCTTTTGCCAGTTTTGGGCCCAGCAGATGTGACCCAGTCAATGATTCGCTTAGTTGGTGACTATACTCATAGTCAGGAGCCTAGAGTTCGAAGCGCAGCCTTTAAAGCAATGGTTAGTTCTGTTCTTTATATATCTTTCAAGTAGTTATTAGTGGTGGTATGCATGTATGGAGTACTGGCCAATATCAATGATTTCAAGAGTTCAAGTCTATTCCATAATGTGATACTGTAAATATTTCTCAAAGTATAGATTATGTATGATTATTATGATCAATATTTGAATATTCTGCCATTGATTAATTATTTCAGAGGAAGAAATTTTTTTGTGTATGAAATTTTTAGCACCTAAAACCTTTGCCATTGAACCTATCTTTGAACTATAATCTTTCAATTGACTTGGACTTGGTAGTTCAGAAAATTGATTTGGAGATGAAATTTGGATTTGGTTTTGATCATGAAATTTTTATTCAAACAGTAGACTTCTAATAATCTAGGCTCATAGAGGGGGAAGCTAAATCGGGCAATTAAAAGTGAAGAATAATCTGTTTATGTTCAATTGTGTGGTTGTAGTGCTGTGCTTTTTCTAAGTCTCTCATTCTTATTTTGATGAATTATTTATTAGTGTTTATTTCATGTTCATTTATTCCTATTGTATAATTATTTTTATCAGCAAATGTTCATTCCATTCACTTCTCAGAAACATTTCACTTACTAAAATTAATTGGTGTTGGTTATGTGCAATGCCTTCTGTTTTTATATACCTACTGGTGATATTTGCCCATAAGTAAGAATTTAAAGTTATGATTGCAACATGTTAAACTCATTGTGAGGAATCTATGCTGATTGGCAAAATTTACTTCACTTTTTTTACTTCTGAGACCCACGTCAAGGTGGCTGATATACATTTGCACGACTACAGTTCCTCTTAGTCCAAGTCCTCCACCCCAAGCTATAGCTAACTTTGGCAAACATCTCTTCTGCTACGATAATTGGTCACCCCTTGGAAGTTTTGAGTCCCTTATCTTCATGCTTAATCAGGCTGCTATTGAAGGAGACTCGTCAAGGTCATTAAACAGCTTAATTTCCAAACTCATGATGACACCTATCTCAGCTTGTGGTGGCACACTTGCTATGCTCCCAAATAATCTAATACAGTAGACTCTCCTTACAACGATTATACGAAGTTTTCGTTCTTATGAACCAAATCGTTGGTCCCGACAATAGGTGTATCTAAATGTATGGTAAAGAAACGATATTACAATATTACGAAATTATGAAATAGTGAACCTTAGTCCCGGTCCCCACAGGAATAAAAAATACTTTATTACGAAGTCTGTCGCATAAATAACGGCATTCATTTCGCTATGCACGACGCTGCATTATAAATCAGGAAGCTTTGGCACACATACTGTGCCCAAGAGCTTGAGAACTAAAATATATACAATGGATACTCTGCATAAGCTGGGTTTAACTGGGTTGAGGGTACAGAACTCCCACTGGGTTACTGCACTTCGAAAGGAGTCTGAGAGAGCATGAGAGGTCGAGGAGGGGTGAAAGGGAAGAAACGAAAGATAAGGACTTTTCTTCTTCCTTTTCACCCCTCCCCAACATCTCATGCCTCTATTGTCCCTCTGAAGGGCACTCACCCAATAAGGGGTCTGGTACAATTCCCGGCTAATCCTCCCTCCCCAACCAGCTTCCCGGCCTGGCCTTGGCTTCACCCACTCTCCATCCACTCCCCTTTCCCATCCCTAGCTCCCAACCCCCTATCCAATTTGACAGTGCTGTGGGCGAAATGTATCCCTCTTCCCCTCAGGCAGCGGCAGCTTAGCGTTTCCACTAGCAATCGGCAGGGCAATCACTCAAGTCTGAATCGGCGAAGTGTTATCAGTGCTTCGTAATGACCTGGTGAAACTCTCTGCCCGGGCTTGTGGGAATAACTATGCCACATGTGAAGTTTCAGCATCATGTTTCCATCGTTGAAAAAGTATCTTCGTGTGTACCAAAATTCTGGCCTCAAAATCCCTACACATAGTACGTATGCATTGAAATGTTATGAAATTGTGACACTCTTTCGCTTGTTTGGAGAGAAAGATGTCAGCTCTTCTGTTTAGATGAGAAAACTTTGTTATTCATGTCTTAAATGTTGTCGGTGAGAAGGCATAGCAATTAAACTCCACCAACATTATGAATGGTAAAATTTGGCATTTCTCCCTTTCGCTACGAATGCAACTGTGCTTACATGCCTTATATTTTTCAACGGAGGCGGACGAAAGTCGTTTTTAAACGATGTAGATTTTGCCGCACACGAACAGCAAGCCAACATGCCTTTGCAGCTGAGCAGAATACAAGCAAGCATAAGAAAGTCCCAGGGGTAACTAGGCACTCCATCTCGCGGTACACCGGACTGTGTCCATGGTCCATTGTTTTTTTACGTCGCGGATTTACTAAGACAATTTGTTGAATACTTGAAAAATATAAGCTCAGAAATTGTCTTGAATGTTCATTATACAAGAACTTTTTTATCAATAAAGATAAAGTTCTGTTTAAAATTGGTAAATTTGAAGCAAAACATAAGGATTGCACGTAACATTAAGGTAGTAATGAATAATTTAATCATTAGCAAAAGTGTTATCGATTAAAAGTTAAACGTTACGGCAATTTAAAAAATAACAAATAAGTTGAACAGCTAACGAAACCTGCCTTGGTTAAATTTTATTGTTAATCCCATTTATGTTAAGCGAATACGCAGTTGGCCACGGGCCATGAGTGGAGATGGTACTGAGACGAGGGTCGTGATTGCCTCTGCCACACGTTCGAGGAAAACTGTCTAGCTATCTTGTGTTATCTATATCTAGTACTTGTGTTCCAATACAATGAGAAGCATTGGTGCCTGTGCGATTCCTTGTCGCGAGAGAGTTCTATGGGGAGGAATATGTTCACGGCACTCATGGCAAGGGTAGAATTTTTCATTGCATGGACCGAGCGCGAAAGGGTAAGAAAAACACAGGTAGCATACGATAAAATCAATTGTAATTATAGTTTATTAAAAATCATCATTCTTGTTTTGAACTACATTATGTTTGCTTTTATTATGACCTGGCTTGGTTCTGCGATTCAATTTATTTTATGGTAAAGCCAAACTGTGTGTCAACTTCTGCTCAACAACGCGTGCCGGTGGGATGACATGCTTGCTATGGAGGATCCAAAAGCGAGCGTTATCTCTTCACTCAGAACAGCTGAGGGGGTTTATCTTTCAAGGTCAAGGTTCCAGCGCAACTGTCCGAGGGTAAATAAGTAAGCACCTTGAACCCATAACTTTTCGTGTTGAAAGACGGGAGTGTAAAATAATAGATTATACCATTAAAATGTCACATATTACCTAGATACAGTTGAATTTCACGGTCATACAGAATTATCATGAAGATTTTTGTTAAAGATGTGCAGGAATTTGGCCGATTCTGCTGAAGTTTCTATAAGTTCTGTTATTTCATTTCATAAAATCTATTCGGTACCTCCACCGTGTACCGAAACAGCCATGCGTAAAATTGTAGCATCGCATTTATGTAAAGTCAAGTAATGATTTCATAATGAGGTCAAATAATAATTCCATATTGCTTAAGGAATCTGGCGGGACCACTCACTAACTTGTGCGATTTCAAAATTTCCATAAAATTGATATACTTAAAATTCGTAATTCTGCTGTATTAATTTTGCCAAATAGTAATTGTACAGGCAGCCGAGCAGTTTTTCTGTGGAATTAATCTCTCAGCTGAATTAATTTCCCGGCTTGCAATGATTACTAAAAAAAAAATAGCGTGATGCATGATTTTCGAACTACAAATTAGACTGTTTGATCTCACATCTTTGCTCATGATTTGATTGTGATTTACATGTCTGATATCATTTCACAGCATGGCTGTAACACAAAAAAAAATTAAACAGTTCAAAAAAGAGCAAATGGATAGTTTTTGTGATGTTTATGTTAAAACTACATTGATACGAACAACATTATTACGAACCGCCGATTTTTTGGTCCCATGAACTTCGTAATAACGAGAGTCTACTGTATCTCCCTTCTAAAACCCTCTAATTATAATTATGCTCAACTTCTTGGAAACGTCATGAAGCACTTCCTCTTTCCCAAAGAATTTGACCTTTCTAAATCAATTATATTACTGAAGGAAGCTTAGTACATAAATACAAAATTCATGATCTAAATGTGTTAAACTCATTTGACATGAATACAAAGTAACTGAGTAAGCAATTTGAGCTTGCTCACTGAGGTTGTGCTAACAGTGAGCTGTAATTCAGGGGACTCACTGTGATGCAACACTGTCACATGTGTAATTGAAAAGGCTGCTGTAGGAAAACCTTGCATGCTGGCAAAATGTGGCAATTTTGTCAACTTGAATGTGGCTGCAGGCTATGAGAGCAAATGAAAGTGGTAGTTGGTGGGGAGAGAGAAAGGTGGGGAGGTTGTAATGGTATAAATATGGCCACAAGGTCAACCGAACAATAAGCGTCAAAAGCCGTCACTAGGGACACGTAATTGGGAATACCAGAGGAAATAATCCAACAGAGGAGGAATCTAGGGATGCTTGGGCAATCAATTAAGAAAAAAAGGAAAAGAGGCAGTCGAGGGTAACATATGTGAAGGGAGGAGAGAGAGACGAAACTGAAAGGAAATTGACGTACGGAGATGTACTGAGGAAGAAGAGGGCATAGTAAGACCGTGGAAATAGCGGCAGTGGTTTGGGTTGCAGCAGAAGTTTAAGAGGAAGAGAGGAAAAGAAAATATAACCAGACGGTAGCGGAGGGAACGAGACTGGCTGGGCACACGGATGCAGGAGATCTGTGGAGGATAAGTGGAAACACAACCAATAATTCAGATAGAAAAAGAACTTTCGCATCCAAATAGCTGTTAAATTCATAAGAAAAGAGTTTAAATTTTTAATTCTGTTAAATCTGGCACTGAACACCTTTTGTCTCTTTCTGAAAACCTATAGTAAGTAATTGCCTGGTTTTCTTTTATAACCAAAGGGATAAGAACCTATATGATAATTTAAAAAGAAAAAAGATTTTAAAAACCTTCAAAATAAATGTATTTGCTTGTGTTTGATGTGTTTAAATGTGTTGTTGCATGTGCTTGTCGCATTATTAATGTGTTTTTTTTTTAAAGGAGGTAAGTTGGGTTACGAAATTTGCATCAAGGTAGAGCAGCCGTCGAGAGAAAGGATAAGTTATAGAATTGGTAGTGTTACTTATAGGATTGATAGCATTACAAGGTTGTTGTAGTACTGATCATCAGTTAATCCCACAGTTGGTGAATGGAACGTCTTTAACATTGTACCTGTACTTTACTGTACGTCCTTAACTTTTTTCTCTTTTTCATCTATGAATATAAAGATCCTGATTGTAAAAGTGATCCTTGGAAATTCACTGTGTGAATATTGCATGTCCTGTATCAGTGTACAAATGAGGGATGGTCAGAACAGATGTGACTGATCCAAATAAATATGGATTTTTCATTTTTTGCAATACCATTATCAGATCCAAAATCATGCTGTAAAATCAGATGTGGATTCAGGATTTAAAATTTTACTGCTCAGTGAGTAGTGTGTGCCAGGAAATGCTATGATGTTACAACTATAAAAGACTTACTTTCAAATTTTGAACCTCTACTATGATTGAATTAGTAAGGGTGTAAAGATGTATAATTGAAGGTGCAAACTGTCATTTAAAATCTGCCCACAATCAGATTGTGCTGCAATGAACTTATGTGGCTACACAATGGTAAAGGTAATGTCATTACTTTGTAGATCATAATGAAGTACAAAAGAGCACATATCATCTTGTCAATTGAGGAAAAGACCCAGGTGTTCAATAAGGAGAATTTTCTATTACCTGTTGTAGTTACAGCCTCATTTTTAGTCCCAAATTATTTATAACTTTATTTATTTGGAATAGCTTTCTTTTGGATCTTATTTTAGTTATTCAGCAAACTTCTAAAGTAATTTCCTCAAAGAATGTAGTGTGGGTAAAACTATTGTTTGTTGTTCACATACATGATCACCGTATTAAAGCAATTTTATTTCCCATGGTTGATAGCATAAAAAGCCAATATATCAGGAAACAAGTGACTGTTGCAATAATATTTTTAAATTTTTGTGGAGCTGTAGTGATAATGATATGATGTTATTTTATTTACTCCTACATAATATTTACAATTATGAATACAAAAATATAACAGGAACTTTATGTGGTCTCCAAGGTCCTAAGACCTGAAGTGAGCCATCAGCATGTACTATGCAAGTGTGCCATTAATAAAAAAAACAGTAATAGTATTATGAGTGACAGTTACAATTCAAGTCTTGAAAAAAATTATTAAAAAAGATACTCAACATTTGCACGAGAAAAAAGCCAGTCTTGGGTCAGTTATAGTGTATTTGTTATGGATTTACATTTTTTTATTTCAGCGGGTAGTGTATTAAATAATTTTTATCCCATGTACAAAAAAGAACATTTGTATAAGGTTATTCTTAGTCTGTATGTTACAATATTTGATTTGTTTCTTAAATTATATTTGCATTTCTCTGATACCCTGGGCATATTGCCACCTCTGGCAAAATACAATTTAGGACTTTACATATATACCCATCACGCCATTCCCTTCCGGGGTAGGCACAGTTAAAATGTTTTACTCATTAATACATAATTGTACACCTAACTCTGCTTCAATAATAAGGACTTTAAATAAATACAAATGCCTCAGTGGCAACAGTCTGAGGGCCACAAACAATGGAAAGGAGTGTTCATCAGAGTTTTTACAAAGTATGATACAGATTATTTTTTTTATAATACTAGTGCACACTTGAATGTATTAAAGTAAGCACTGCCCCAGCAAATTATGCCATAAGAAATTTTGGATTGGACAACGGCATGGTATACAGTTTTTTTTTACTGGAAGTGTACATTTGTTGCGTAAAAAATAGAATTTAGATAAGGTACTTCTGAGGCATTTGTTTACTGTGAACAAATGTTCATCCCAGCATAGATTACAGTCAAGAATTACTCCCAAGTACTTCAGCTCGTTCAGTCTCTCAATGGCCGGGCAGTTGCTAGTGCATTTAGAACAAGTTACATAGTGAATTACCAATTTACAATTAAAATTACATGTATTACTGGTACCATAACATAAAAACTTGGTCTTATTACTTAATTCCAATCCATTGAAATCAAACCATTTACTTAAGAAACACAGATCCTCTTTTCCACAAAAGCCTCAATGAGATTCCAATTTGGTGCTGAATAGCATAGAGCCACGTCATCAGCAAATGCTGTAAGTTTACCATTTAATTTATTATTACAAAAATCATTGACATAAATCAAGAAAAGAATGGGCTCTAAAACAGAACTCTGTGGAACTCCTGTCCTGATAGTTACACATTCACTAAAGCAATTATTTACCTTTACACATTGAGATCTCAATGAAAAATAACTTTCGAACCACTTCAATACATTTCCACGTATACCAGCGTGATACAGTTTCTCTAATTACAGTCATTTACTCGTGTCAGTAATGTATCAACACAGTAGCTTTGTGTCTTTTTCTGGAAGCCAGTGGGGTGATCTAGATTTCACTGCTCAATTGGATATGGGTTCCATATATAGCATTATCAATGGTTGCAACTTTTCCCTTTGGATTCTTGCCATATTTATACCTAAATATTAGGAATGACAGGAAGAATTTCACCATCTTATTTTTCGTAAGTTGTTGATAACTTTGTGTATTTTTAACCTATCAAGTATTTTTTATAAAAAGGACAGAAATAGTGAAATATATTATTGAAAGGTTATTTTCCTGTATGATTCAAACTTAAAATATGAATTGCTTTTTGTATATAGTGTTTGATAGTCAATTGGCTTACTTTTCCACCCTTCAGCTATCTCTTCATGACCGAGGCTTAAAGCTAGATGCTGGAGTATATTCAGAAGTTTGCAAGGCCCTTAAAGATGACTATGAAATTGTTCGCCAGGCTGCACTAAAACTGGTCTGGGTCTTAGCACAAACATATCCAGAAAAGTAAGTTGAGTTAAGTGTTTAATATCATTAAAAAGTGATTAATGCTAGTTTAGGAGAATAAGTCTTCAAACCACTTTCTCAGCTTCTCTTTAGTCATTATCTGAGTTTTGGTTATGTTAGAATTAAATTTCTGTACAATACTGTGATGAAAATCATGTGCTCATGCATCTAATAAGCTGGAAAATAATACTTTTATTAATGATCATAAATGTTTGTGTAGCTCATCATCTGGCTAAAATAATCATACTTCTTTTTCAGTATCATTGTGTTACCCAATAGTGAGGAGGAGATCCGCCTGGTTGATGATGCATTTGGGAAAGTGTGCAACACAATCAATGATCTCTCCATGAAAGTGAGAACACAAGCTGCTAGTTTACTGGGCAGTATGGTCCATGTCAGCCCCAAGTTTTTGCAGCAAACTTTGGATAAGAAGCTCATGTCAAATATGCGAGTGAGTTCAGTGTTGTTTTTATGAGCCTGATCTTAATTTTTTTAAAGTATTAGTCATCATTGATGCATTTTGTATTGACCATTAGATGTGTAGTATTAACTTTGCTTCATCACATGTTTAATCTCGCACGTACCCATTACTTTCACTTTCAACATCATTCCCTTTTGGTGTTGACGAAGTCAAAGAATATTGTTATTTTTACTAGCCCTATAAAACTAGCTCCTTTTAAGTAATTTCCTCTATAGCAGCCTACCCTTATAAATCACCTCCACTTCTGTTTCACTCATGCTTAGCTTCTTATATGCTCTCCTTTTCTTTAGCCTCTTAACATTTCTCATCTTTTTAGTATATCCTGCCGCATTTATCAGTGAATTGTGGTCTTCCCTTTTCTCTGACTCTACTATCATTCATCTGTTTCGTTATTCTACTCTCTCCCATTCTCTCCACATGGCCAAACCAATGGAATACATTAATTTTCCCCCAAACATATCTTGGGTACTCCATTCACATTGCATTTAGGTTGGACTAGTACTTACCCTGGCTTACCCTGATTATACAGCCTTATAGTAATGTAGGGAGAAAAATATTTTTATACTCTGCAAGTTTTGCTTTCCTAGACAAACATTCATGAGTTTATATTGATATGATGCTGGTTAAAAGAATTCAGAAAACGTACCATTGAAATTTATACCACCTTAGCATTATCTTTGGATTTTTCAATTCAGCAATTTTGAATTACATATTTTAGTCAATGTCTACAATTGTGCTCATTATCTTTTAATTGGAAATCTTGAATCTGTGTGATACTTTTCTAGCATTAGATGTGTGCAAACAAAAATTATGGTATTTTTCTTTATGCCATGTTCTAATAAAAAGCTTATTCATTTGTCCCAAAATATGTGGCTGAAATTAAGGTATGTGTTGTATCCCTCTGCATCCTCTGAGCTGGGTAATGTGGTGTATTTTTCATTTTTCTTGCTCTGCTTTGTAGAAGAAAAGAAGTGCTCATGAAAGACAGTGGGAGTCAGTGACATCAGGAGAATGGTCAACTGGGAAAAGATGGGCTGATGATGTTCCTCGGGAAATGGTGGATGCAGATTCAGTCAATCTATTGGGAAGCAGTGGTGCTTGTGGTGCTTTTGTTCATGGTTTGGAAGATGAGTTTCTTGGTGAGTGAATTTCTTACTCTATGTAGATCCTATCTTGGAATATCTTGGAATTACCTTAACATCTGATATATCGTGGGGATTACACATACAAAACATATGTGGTGCAGCATTAAAGAAACTAGGTTTTGTTAAACGTATAATAGGAAGGTACTCAGATGAAAAAGTCAAAGAAAGATGCTACTTTGCTCTGGTTAGGCCACACTTTGAATATGCCATGAGCATTTGGGACCCTGGCCAAATAGATTTAATCAAAAAAATTAATAAAATACAAAGGAAAGCAGCATGATTCATTAAAAACTGCTATGAGGGTACATATAGTGTCTCACAACTTTTAGAGGGATTAAGGTTGGAGCCCCTAGAGACTCAGAGGCTACACTCTAGGCTTGGGTTGCTTGATAAATCCAGAACTAACATTTTTCAGAGCGACGTAGAGAATATTATTATGACTCCTCACTACATCTCTTGGTCTGACAGACACAATAAAATAAGAGAGGTACACTGCCGAACAGAGAGGTACAAGAACTCCTTCTTTCCACAAACAATAAGTGATAACAATGAAAATTAAGCTCACTAAATACACTCCTATAATTCTTGTCACCATTTCATCTCCAGAAAACTTACACCTTTACGCAGCTGGTGACTTAACCCCCTGCCACACGCCCATGTGGCGGATAGCAGGGTATTATGTAAATGTAGATGTACCTTTGATTTTGAAGATTTGCAAAGGTTACTCTACTTCCATCTAAACCTACCTCTACCAGTAGATTAACTCTTGAAATGATAAGGGTTAATACCCAATTGTTCATTACTCTGAGGGGTCGTCTACTTAGGTACTGTTTATACTTATGTATTAGCTGACCTCGTGTATAGTCTCCTTTTATAAAGTCCAATGTCTGTTTCTTCTCCAAAAAATTGTCACTTTTCCTATGTTTCGTCAATAGTCTGACCTTTGGTTTCTCTATGCTTAGGCATGTGGAATGCTTGGTTTCCACACCATATTCTTCTACTCTTTTTTGTTTCTGTTCCAAGCTCATGAACTTGTAGAACCAAGAACCAAAGGTCAAAACAAGCCCATTCCTATTGATAAGTGAACTGGTGGCTAAAAACTTTAATGTTTGATTGGTGGTCTAACCATGAAAAATGGGAGTCATGTGATCACCATAACTTTGGCTTTCTAAAATTTACTCAATGAATTGCAGAGTAAACAAGGTCAGTTGACTGAAATCCAATGATACCTTGTTCAGCATTCATCTGTGTTTTATCTAACGAGTATTTGTTCTAAGGATCGGGAAAACCCTCTGCAGTTTGACACATTTATTACTGCTATGAAAAAAATGCCTCCAGCTGAGAATATAAAAGTTAGTGTAGAACTAAAAAAAATCTCATACCTGTGTTTGTTTCAGAGGTAAGAAGTGCATCTGTGGACTCCATTTGCTGGTTGTCTATTAATAACCCCCAGTTTGCCACTCTATCCCTGGACTTTCTGGTTGACATGTTCAATGATGAAATTGAAGATGTCAGATTGAAGGCAATTGACAGTCTCACACGGATAAGTCATCATATTGTTTTACGAGAAGATCAGTTAGAGACCATCTTGGGTGCACTTGAGGTAATGTAATCCAGAATCAACCTGCGTGTATTTGTTGAATTTATACATGGTGATGGATATTGTTGCTCATGCGTAGGTAATTTTCAAATCATAGGATTTTTCCCTGGATGTACGAGAAGGACTTCACAGAATGCTAGCTGCATGCCGTTTGTCTACTAAAGGTTGCTTGCAAATGTGTGTTCAAAGTCTTTTGGATAATTTGAAGAAATATTCTCAGGTAATCTTTTTGATTTGATTTGCATAATATGCTAAATATTGCTTTTTTAATTTAATTTTAATTTTAAATTTAAATGTGAGATCAGAAAAGTAATTTCAGAGTGCTTCTTACATTGAGTATAATTTATTAGAATGTAAAGTGGGAGAATTGAAGAATTATTTGGTTACTGATATTAGAAATTTTATATTAGGCATATCATGTAGAATTTGGATTTGATAATATGTATATATTTGTCTCTTGATGCTGGAATTTTTGCAGCAGTTAACTCATTCAAGTAGGGTGGTAAATAGCCATGATATGCCATAAAAATGTCTTCTACCTTTCCATACTCATGGATTCTAGGACAGTTCCTACCCAGGTTTCCAATCACTCCACTCATCTCTCTCTCTCTCTCAAGTCTCATTTTGTCAGCCTTGTTTGCAGCATGGTCCTCACCTTCACTTGCTAATTCTAGATTGGTGGGTTGAAGTACTTTTTGAGTTGATTTTGTTCCAGCCGGGGCATGGGTGTTTCTATCAAGTGCTGATGTTTTTCAACCTGTGGGACCCTTGATTGTTTGCCAAGAGTAGCTTATTGGGATTTCAGTCGGGTGATTACAGAAAATTAGGCATCACACACAGCCGCGGTCTGGAACACCAGATAACTTTGACCCCACTGATTAAGGATCTTCAGGCGAAGATCTCAACGTCTGCGTTATCAGGGCGCTACCGATAATATGAGAAACTTGTATTGCAGGGAAAATTATACCAGTGCACAAAAAGGGTTCTAAAAATGATACAAAAAATTATAGACCAATTACCATAGTATCACCATTTTCTAAATTAATTGAAAAAATATTTGTTTAGAGGTTACTTCATTTCATATGCTCCCATAAATTGCTATATAAAAATCAATGTGCTTATATAAAAGGTATATCAGTGCAGTTAGCGATAGTCAACTTTTTTAATTGTCTATGACTCTTTGGATGGTTCCGAAAGTACAATGGGAATCTTTTATGATTTTACCAAAGCTTTCGGTCGACTTGACTACTCAATTCTATTAAGAAAGCTGTCTGATCTAGGTGTCATTGGAACAACCCTTAACTTCATCAAATCATACCTTCAGAACAGGAAACTCTTTGTTGAAATTAAGTTTTATAACGATGGGTTGAGCAGAGCATACACGTCTGAGATAAAAATTTGGTATCTGGGTGTGCCTCAGGGTTCTTTACTGGGACCCATTTTGTTTCTTGTCTCTATTAATGATCTTCCTCACCAGTGATAGAAGGTTTTGTCACTCTATTTGCTGACGATACAAGCCATGCACTTTTGTACAAAAACTTGGAAGGGCTAATCCACCTCAGTCAAGGAGCAGTCCAATCTATGGCTGAATGGACCTCCAGCAATGGATTCCAAATTAATGTCACCAAATCAAATTTTCTGTTATTTCATTCCTCATATGCAAAACCTGACCAGTTACCTTTCCTCCGAATTAATAACTCTGTTATCAGGCAACCTAACCAGGTGTCCTTTCTGGGCTTAAAATTGAATGCATCACTTGATTGGAGAGATCACATCAACTATGTCTCCAAAAAATTAGTTCGCGTTATCTACATTTTGAGATCCTTGAGAAACACTGTATCATGCAATGTATTGAAAATGGTCAACTTTAGTTATTTGTATACCCATATATGTAACAATATTGTTTTTGGGGTCAATCCACCCATGACAAACGAGTATTCATTTTGCAAAAAACTGCCCTGCCATTTTCAACTTCAACCTAGAGTGAGTTGTAAGCCTTCTCTGAATATGGCTTGCTGACTTTGCCTTGTATTTATGTTTTGTATTGTGCTGTATTTGTGAAAACTCACCCTGACTGCTTTGTGAAGAATGGTGATGGGCATTACAATGGAACAAGAAGACATTTTGAGGTGCATATATTTCATAATAATAGTGCCCAACATAGAAATAGACCTTTATATTGGCTCTCAACAGTTTATAATAACCTTCTGAGCCATATAAAGAAAATAGAGGGGGATGGTAAATTCAAGAAGGAACTGTGTAAATATCTCATAGAGAAGAGGTACTATTCCCTGTCAGAGTTGGTAACCTCGTGAAAATCTCTTTTCACTTTTCAGTTATTTTCGTATCTCATTGTGGCCTCCATAGAATTTCCTTTTCTCCTCTTCCATGTTTAACTTCTCCTCAGTGATCTCCCCATCTATTCAACTTATTATGCCCATCCGTCCAATATAGCGATGGTTTGATTCAGCTTTGTATTAGATTCTCTACTCTTGAGCTTGAAGCCAGAACTGAAATGTAAATAATGATAATAAGGGCTCGCTGCTGGAGAGCATTAAGCGCATTCCGTCCTGCGTGGCACAGGCTCGCTTGCAGAAGGCTCAACTTGCAGGCTCATTTGCAGCTTGCATGCAGAAGGCTGTATTACTTGGGTCCCTCTGGCTACTCCATATGCATGACTCAACCACAGCTTAGCCACACATCTGATAGGCGTCGGACATGACTATGATAACTGCACAACCCTGATGCTTGCCGAGGACTTGGAGGGGAATGTTACTAAAGTAACATACAACATACCAATTGCACCATTCTCTTCCTGGGTAGCCACAGTCACAGAGTTTCACTCACAAACACACATTTGTAAATCTAACTCTTCAATAATCTCCTCCATACTGACCTATTGTTGCTAACTCTTATGCCTCATTTACCCCCATACACTGCTTCATACCCGCCCTCCTGTTTTTAAGACTCCTAATATTCCTCATAATAATTTCCTCAACCACAACTTTCTCGGCCTACCTCTCCCTCTCGCACCATTCATTTCACTCTTATATATATGTTTCGTTATTCGACTCTCATCCATTCTCTCAACATGGCCAAACCAACGAAGCACACTCCTTTCATACATGTCCATTACAGGAAAATCTAACCAACATTCATTTGTTAACCACTCATTCTGACACTATCCATCCTACTTTTGCCACAAACACTCATCAGATAACTCATATCCATGGCATTTAGTCTACTCTTATGTCTATCCTGACATACCCATGTTTCACTGCCATACAACAAAGTGGGGAGAAGCACACTTTTGTACACAGTGATTTTCACTTCCTTAGACAGGCACGCATTCCTTGATATGCTCCACATGCTACCTACCACTTTCCTACCAGCATTCGCACGTCTCTTTATCTCCTCATCTATCCATCCATCTTTCGCAAACATATTACCTAAGTACACATTATCACCCACTTGATCAATACTTCACCATTCGCCCTCATCATACAGTTATTCTCCCCATTCTCCTTATCAAAAACTACTACTTCAGTCTATCACGGATTTATCCTCAATTCCATTCTCACTGTTGATTCACAAAACTTATCTTGGAGCTTCTGTAATCCCTGTTGGCTCTCTGAGATCAAAACACCATCCGCATATAGTAGAACTCGCACGTTTACATTTCCAATAAAAACGCAGTCGTTTTCACTACATGCGTCTCTGACACATTTATCCATAAATACAGTAAACAGTCATGGTGAAACTATGCATCCTTGCTTTACGCCCTGTTTTATTACAAACCAATCACTCAGAACCCCATTAACTCTCACACTTTCCTTACTATTATCATACATCGCCATCATAACATTCAATGACTGCCCATTCACTCCATAGTCCTTCAAAACCTTCCGCAACTTCTTTACCCTGTCCTATGCCTTCTCTAAATCAACAAACGCTCGATACACTTTCTTTTGGATGCCCACACATTTTTCTATTACTTGCTGAAGCGTGAAAAGCTGATCACTACATCCTCTCCCAGGCATAAACCCACACTGCACACCCCATATTCTGTCAGAAGAAATATTCCTCACTCTGTTGATTAAAATTTTACTGAACACTTTTCCCTCGAATGTTCAATAAACTAATGGCCTGATAATTATTATATTCTGTGTTTTCACGCTTCTCTTTGTACAATGGAACGTTGATTGCATTCTTCCAATCCACTGGAACAACAGAAGCCTGTAAGCATAAATTATATAGTTCACACAACCGAAACATAAGTAAATTTCACCCATATTTCAGCATTTCACTGGATATCCCATCTATGCCTGCACCCTTCTCATTTTTCAATACGCTCACAGCCGTTATGACCTCCTTCTCACTGATCTCATTTTCCATTATTACATTCTCGCATACTGCTTCGCAAGGTTCATCCTCAGCGCCTGCAACATTATTGTATAATTCTTCAAAATACTCCCTCCAGCAGTCCCTTATATTGCTCTATTCCCACACGATCTCTCCACTTTTGTACTTTACCGCATTCAATCCCCTGCCTTCAGCAATCTTAGCCCTTTTTACCCACTTCCAAAACAGCTTTTTATTAAATTCAAAATCTCTCTGCATCTTGCTAGCTTCATTCGCGTGCATTCTTTCCTTGCTCTCTTTCACAATGATTTTTCATTCATTCTTTTTCTTTCTGTAAATCTCACATGCCTTAGTATGCTCTTCCTCAGATTTGGCAGCAATCATATTCCCTTATGCCTCTTTCTTTTCTCTGACTGCAATTTTTACTTCTTCATTCCACCAAGCATCACTTTTCAGTCTTCCTACCACTCCTTTCCCTCATACACTTTCAGCGCATTCTAAAATCACTCCTTTTAAACACTCCTATGCGTCATTCACATTCTCGTTCCTGATATACTCGTCCCATTCTCTCTGCTTTACGGATAGAGCATCTGCAAGCATGCAACCATACTGCATTATTACCTCACACTAAAGTAACAAGTATAATAATACATTTTATTTGTCCAGTGATCGAATTGTTAAAACTGATCTAGTTAAAATCTATAAAAGATCTATAAAAACACTAGTTATAAGACACGTCAGGGCAAATTAACAAAATGCATACCATGGATACAGAAGACAGCGTATCAGGCATTATTAAGAAATTCAGCAATGAAATGAAACATTTTTAATTTCAAGTACCTAAGATGATTAGCTTTAAATGCAGCCACACTCCTTTGAGTCTTGAGTTTTTGAGCTCAGCTGGTAGTTTATTGTACAGTTGAAGGCTCATAAAATTTGGACCAACACTTGCATTCCTAGTGCGTACTTATAAAACATGCCACTGATCATTCTGCCTTGTTGAATATTGATGAATATCACAATTTTTAGATGCTCTGATAGATTTGTTTTGGTATGTACAAGTACATGATAAATATAAACACATGGCACTGGCAATTCATCCAATTTTGTAAGCAGGATGGCAAGGGGCACCATGCCTAGCTAAAGTCATGACCTGAATGGCTCATTTTTGGACCCTGAAAATGGCCAAGGCCTTAGAGGATGAATCCCAAAAAAGGATACTAAAGGCTATGTGAGAATAAAATCTTCCATATTATAGTGCCTGGCGAACATCTATTGATTAAACATCAAGACAAGTGGGCATATTAGTGGATCTAATAGACCTTATTAAGAAGCAGGTCTAGCTTAACTTACTAGCTAAAGTATTTATGTGTTCATCCCAAGAGATTTAAAAATTGATGTTGAGACCCAAAAATTTGGTATTTTGTACCTGTGGGATCACCTTTCCATCAACTTAAATAGAAAGTACTTTGTATACTTTATTGTTATTCACAAAGTATATTAGGTGAGACTTTTCTACATTCAAATCTAGGAAATTATTCTGACACCAGGTAAGTAAAGTGTAACTAACCTGTTTACACTTTTCTGTCGATTCGTCAAAAGTGGGTGATGTAACAATAATGTTGGTGTCATCAGCATATAAGAAAAAGTTAGCACCATTTATGCATTCAAAACTATCTACAAGGTCATTTATGTAAGAAAGAAACAAGACAGGCCCAAGAATAGAGCCTTGAGGAACACCTCGATTTGGGACCTAACCTGGGGAAACAAAAGTTGCACCATTTATAGAAATAACCGCATGTTATCTTCTATCAAATAGATAGGTAGGATTCAATCCAAGCATTAGGTATGCCACGAATACCCATCCTGTTGAGTTTCTTTGTAAAAGTATCATAATCAATATTCTCAGTTCAGATACCACTTAGATTACCTATTGGATTCTGAAAGAGGTGTATGTTCATTCAAACCTGTTGAAATGTCATACTTTCACATATTAAAGTTCTTGCTAAGTGACCAAATTAATTTGAAATTATATCTGATGAACTTTAGTCTGTTTAAAGCCCTCAAAAATCTGCAGGATGAGAAGGATGGTAGCTTAATTGTTCAAAGCACTCAGCACTATATTGAGCGATCTGGGTTCAAGTACTGGTCAAGGTGAATGATTTATCTACTATGGAACTTTGTCCCTATTATTCCTTGGTCTTTTTTTGGGGCTCTCCCTTCTGTTATGCTCATTTTGAACCTCCATTGTATGTTTGATGTGGTCCATGGTTATGTTGCTAGTCATACTAAGGCATTTCTAAATTTATTTTTTCCTTGCTTGATGCTGTCTAGGATCGTAGATCTACATGGCATTGCCTGAAGAGTATTGGTGAGAGACATCCTGAACTCACCCTTCCTCTTGTACCAGAGTTATTATCAATACACCCATTTTTTGATATGCCGGAGCCTGATGTAGAAGATCCAGCTTGTATCCTTCACTATTATAGCTGTTATTCAAATTATCTGATGTTAGTAACTTGATATGGGATGTGGTTCAAAGTAAGTTTTCCCACCATAGGGAAGGTAGGCTACTGTAAGTTTTCTGCTAATGAAAATAAATTGATGCTTAATTCATAAGTGAGATTTATAAACTTAACCAAAACCAGAAGTAAAAAATGTGTGACCTGGGTGTCCCTAATTTTGTCTCAGTTTCAGGCTTCACATAATGGAAGCAGTTCATGAAAGAAAGAAAAAAGTAGCTCTATTCCAGCTAACAAATAAAGCTTTATTAGAGTTACGTGGTTAAGTTTTAGTGATTAAGTGGAATGGTGCTATATTTTTTTCTTGATAACATTCTTCTAATTATCATCTTAAGTTTCTTTTTTTCCATCAGTCTCAATGGGGAGAGAATAGTTACAAGCCTAGATGAAAATACCATAACCCAGAGTTTGCCAATGTGTGCCATTTTTTTCATGGAAGACAAGTGGGCATTTCAGTTAATAAAGCATATGGCACTCTGTGTACTAATATCTACACTTTGAAATTTGGGTGATATGTCGACATTATCCACTTGTTAAGGAATTCAAGTACAAAAGTTTTTAAAATTATACTGTCATAGCCTGAATAAAAATAAGTTTAATATCTATGGGCATCTGCAGTTTACTATTTCATCTGAGAAAAATATTTATCTTTCATAATTTTTTTACTCTCTCTGTGTATTATCAGCTTTTGTGGATTAATTATTTTATTTCTGAGCCTTTACTGTTGTAATGTCAAAAGCTATAGCGATATTGTATTTTTTCGTCTTAGCTCTCTCTATTTAATACTTTTGAGCAGTAATGATGTGTATTTCAGATTTTATCATCAGTTAGTCACAGCAACTTCAAATAAGATGGTAATGTAGGGAAAATGTTGTGCAGAACAATCTTCTAGAAAATATAACTTTTTAATTATTTTGTCTATGGCATTTGAAATTGAAGCCTAAGGTCTGGAATTTTTTTTCCTCAGCTGTGTCAGCCTTATGCGTACTTAATGAGCAAGTTTTATGACTACTTGTATTGATTGTACATAATATGTGTAAGATTATGGATCGTTAACATTTCAGCTATAGCCCATTTTTGAATGAGGTATGTTTTCCTTGACAATGGACCCAGATATTTGTATATTGATTTTAGTGTTCAACTCTGCACGTCACTGTCCAACAATGTTGGAGCTTTTTGAGGAGCACACTTTGAAGCATTACTCTTACTTAAGAGATACCATGCCATCTTTAGTACCTCCTTTAAAGGTGTGAAAAGCTCTCTCTTTTGTTAATTCAACTCTTCTTACTGTGCCATCAAGTGTACTGTAAAGTGAAGGAGTTTATGTTAAGTTTACATGATCATTTCTCATTATGTGGAGGTGAAATTATACCCAGTCCCCAATGAAGACTCTTTAGACTTCATGTTAGAAGAAGATGACATCACTCGAATTCCTTTAGTATTGTTTTTGTTCTGCAACTTTTGTAATCATAATTATACACTAATAAATTCCATTGATTGCAATTATTCATGTCAAATTATAAGTAACATAGATAAACATTTATGATTTGTAAAAGTATTAATTTATTTAATGTGTTACTTTTAATGCCATTTTTTTATTTGTATCACTAAAACACTCGCAATAATCGTACCTGAATTGAACTAGCTATAATCAGTACACATTGCTCAACAACAGTAGAGTGACAAAATAAAAAATGTTGTCAGTGATACATATTTCCTCTCACATTGCCAATTTCCTTTGAATAAACTCTTCATGAATAAGTAATAGCTTGTAACTTAAGTTTTTAGAGAAAATCATTGTGATACGTATTTTTTCAGTTGAAGAGGACAGTATATTTTGTGTCATATCAGTGACTTAATTGTCACCCTCATTTGCTCTCTTTCAGTCTTATTAACGATTCAACTTTTCAGTCTTACTAACTTGAAAGATTGAACTCTTTGCAAGCTGATGAAGAGTGTTTACTTTCTTTATTTCCTTAGTTTTATTGTTTTCAACTACCAATTATCATGTTTTTCACTTCTAGCTTCCAGGTATATCTAGTTCAAGGGAACTAGTTCCAGTCACCACAGGCTCAGTTCAGTTCATGAATGAGGTGCTTGGTCGCTTGGCCAGGTGCATGTCTGTGCCTGCATCCAGCCCACCATCTTCTTCTGCCCCTTCACCATCTCCCTCTCCATTGTCACAAGTGCCACTCACTTTTGGTGGTTCAAGAATACGGAGGGAGCTTCAGGAGGCTGCACAGAGGGATCTCTCAAGGCTTGCGGAAATAGACTCCAATCTTGCTGGGGCTGCAAGCTTTGCCTCCCTTTATATCAGCAGTCAGTTGCTCTTGGAAAAGGTTTGTTTATTGTCTTACTTTGGTGCCTCAATTTGTGAGAGTACTCCTATTTACCTCTTTTTATTCTGTACGTATTGTATTTGCCTCGTATTTGAATAACTTAACTGGATTCTTGTTTTGCCTCTAGCCATCACTTCTTATAAAAGTATGACCTGAAATAGCCTGCAAAAGTATATACATACTGTCATATAAGCCAAGTCTGTCAAGTTTAGGATGTTGTAGCTTCAAGTGAGGTCAACCAATTTTAACAAAATAAAAATCTTTTGACAAAATAATCATTTCTACGTTTACCAATGTGAAAAGAATTTTTTTCTTATACTTATCCATACTTTTACGATATTGTATCTGAAAAAAAGATATGTACTCCTTTCGGCAATGAAAACCTGAAGGCCCAAATTTAAGCTATTGCCATTCTCTTAATATTCATCATAGAGATTGGCATTTTCATACAACTTAGTCAGACATTTGTCTTACATAACTGTGGAAGAAATTGTTTTTAATGTTGAGTTACACAAACTGTTGTAAAAGTTGTAGACCTCCAGTAATTTGAAAACTAGCTATTGAGGTTTGAGTGATCCTGTTGTAAGGGCAATGACTCCAGAATTACAAATATATAGGTAGCAATTGGTGAAATATGCTGGTATTTTCATTATTGATTTTTATTTCTAAACGTGGAAGAGTTTAGGAATTCTGCATGAAATAAGAAGAGGGGAATGATGTGTAGAATTTAAGAGGGATCATATGGTGAGTCATCAGTTGGAGGGAAAATGGAATGATTTGCCAGAATTGAAACTTTGGTATAGGAACTGTCCAGAAACCTTTCAGTGGGCTGGTAGAGTACTCGAATGAATTTTTCATACACATTAAAGTCTAGATATCATTAAAGAGAGCCAATTGGTACACAATTTCGTAGTAGATCTACTGTGCTGTTTAGCTGCTGTTTTTAATAATAATATCTTTTTCTTTTGTTAGGTGGTATCCAATAAAATGTGGGCCAGTCCTACTGCTGCAGCTTCACATCAAGGGAACATTGTTCGAAATTCCATTAATCAACTATTGCAGCAGTGCCTGAAGTAAGATTTTTTCTTTTGTTTTCTCAAAATAATCTGTCACTTTGAGTCTTAGCTGATACCAATATTCTCCTAATCAAATGAACTGATTATGCTTTCTGATGATCTTATTTCCATGCATTGTGACTACAGAAGGAAATATGTTAATAATTGTTGTGATTTTATCTAGATTTGGAGTATGACAATCTTTAGTGACTGAAAAATTGTATTATAAGGGTATTATTATTTATAGCAGTCTTACGTGGGCTTACACCACTGTTTGTTATGCTTAGGTTAAAATTATTGATCTCTAAGTGAGTGATGGTTTAGGGTGGAACATTGATACTTTTCTATGAGTAGAGCAAATCATTGGAGTATGACAATCTCTATTAACTGAAAAATTGTATTACAAGGGTAATTATTATTTATAGCAGTCTTACATGGGCTTACACCACTGTTTGTAATGTTTAGATTAAAATTATTAATCTTTAAGTGGGTGATGGTATAGGGTGGAGTATTGATATTTTTCTGAGTAGAGCAAATCAATTTGAGAGTGAAACTCAATTGTGCAACTTGAAGTTTCAAAGTATATTACAGTAAAACCTCCATATAACGAATTTACCGGAAGCAGAAAAATGACAGCTTCGTTGTACAGAGGTTCGTAGTATGGAGGTTATGTGCGGGTTGCGTTGTCGCAAGAGCAGCCAAGAGTTCATGTTGCTTTAGGACGCGACTCGCATTAATTTTGCAATTCAGTTTCAACGGACATAATAATCATAACTCTAATGCAGTATACCAATTACGATTACTCGCGGTAATTGATAGTGAAATCTAATAGGATAATCCATTCATGTTCCATTTCAAAGTAGATTTGGTTATCGCTAGTATTAAGCAATAATTGAAACCTCACCCAGTAACTACGCTGTTTGTTTTGCTTCTTTAACTAAATACATCCTTCTTAGTTCTTCATGGACCTTTCCCTGGGAGAAAATACGGGCTGTTTTCTGTTCTTAAGCTACAGAACTATGATTATTAGTGATTCAGGCATGATCTCATGAGTAAACAAAAGAGAGGAGAGTCCTCCTAAGAGTGGCCCACACTATTAATATTGTTTTACGGGATTGTTGATGAGATGTGAGAGTATTTCTATTGCTTGTGAAAGAGGTTAAAAATTTTAGCTCTCAGTTCATCATGATTCCATATGCATATATGCTACTGCAGAGTGTGTTCTTTTGTTGTCTTTTGTTATCAGAATTAAGGCTATTCTTCTAAGGGAGCAAAGAGTGTTACTTGTCAGTATGAGTTCAATGATCATTTGATCTTGTAACTATTTTAGGTTGCAGCACCTTTTTGTTGGCCTGGGAGAAGCTGAGTCAGGTGCAGCAAGGCAGCTTAAAGTCAGGGCTTTGGCTCTTCATTTAGTGCATGTTGTTCTGGGAAGCAATGCATCAGCTCTTGCCCTCTGTGATCATTTTCTTGAGCAGGTTGACTCCCTTCAAAGGTTGGTTGTATTTTTTTTCTTTTTTGATGTTATACTGTTTTATTTTTGTTGTTTTAGTACTGAAAATGCTGTGTCCTCCTCTTGGCATTAGGAAATTAACATTGTATTAAACTAGGCTTTGAAGGATTTTATTTTTTCTTAGGAATGTGAAATATAGAATTGATGCTCAAACTTGACTTGGAACTTAATTTTCATAGCAATGATTGGCTTGAACTCGTCTCAAGTTGAAAATCTGGGGCCTGTTTCTCAGCGCTACAAGTCTACAAGTTACAAGTCACATGACTATTTTCACAAGGCGAAAGGGTTACTCAGATATAGGTACCTGAAGACTTCTATTAGTCCAAAAAAAATGACAGGCCTAATCAAGACCATACATAACTTGTATTTTGATGATTACAAAACATTTTGGGCATGTACCTTGCAATATTTCCAATTCAAAAGTTAGTGTAATGTTTTTGAGTGAATGCAAATGATTATGCATGTTCTGGAAAGTAATTTAATGTCCCAACGTACCATAAAAGAATGCAAGTTTTAGGGTAAACCTAACATCATAAGATGTAATCATTTATTTCGTTGTATTTCTTGAAGGATGAGCTCTAAATAGTTGTTATTAATAAACTTTACATTAAAAATATCATGTTTATTTGATTTTATCTTTATTGAACCACCATAAATGACGTTACAACGTATTATTATGATGAAACTTCATGGTAACATACGGTATGTTGGTGATAATAATATTTATTGTAACTTACAGTTCGTACTTCCAGTTATTAATGATTATATTACTCAGCAGAAACGAATTAGTGAGTACATAGTTGTTTATTACTAATAAGTTATAGAGGGTGAAACATCAGGATATTTAATTATTTTCTCTTGACTGCTGTGTCATCATGAATTTCGCCAGAAAAACAATTTAAGCTCAAAATACGCGCCAGTTGAATTTTATTTACTTGTTGACTTGTTTTTCAGGCGAAATTAATGACAGAGCAGTCGAGAGAAAATAATTAAATATGCTGATGTGTCACTCTCTTTAATGTATTAGTAATAAACAACTACTTACCAATTCATTTCTGTTGAGTAATATAATCATTAATAACAGGAAATATGAACTGTACAATAAATTTATTATCGCCAACATAAGGTATGTTACCATGAATTTTTGTTATGATATTGCGTTGTAATGCCATTAATAGTGGTTCAATAAAGATAAAACCAACTAAACATGATATCTTGAAATGTAAGGTTTATTAATAACTACCATTATATATAAGAAATCATCCTACCTATAAGAAATACGTTGAAATAATCGATTATATCTAATGATGTTACGTGAACCCGAAAACTCGCATTCGCTTGGGATCTTTTCAGGTAAGTTGTGGCATTAAATTAATTTCCAGCATATATTCAATCATTTGTATCTACCCAAAAACATTGCACTAACTTTTGAATTGGAAATATTACAAGGTCCTTGCCCAAATGTGTCGTAATCATCAAAATTCAAGTTATGTATGGTCTTGAATAGTCCCGCCATTTTTTGGACTAGTAGAAGTCATCGGTATATCTGAGTAACCCATCCACCTTGTGAAAATAGTCGCGTGACTTGTAACTTGTAGCTCTGAGAAACAGCCCCCTGGTGTTTGTACATTCCTGGTGAAGAGAATTATCATAACTATTGCATCTCATTTTTTTAATCCTTTGCACGGATTAAGGGTTGTTTGTGATCTCTTTCCTTGGTTGGTTTCTTAGGTACTTGAGTGAATGGTCTGTAGCTCCAGATGCTTTTACTGCATCAATGCTGAAGGAGTTATCTCTGCTAGAGGACACTAAACCTGGAAGGGTGGCAAGGTGCCTTCTTCCTATTTTCATTCAAGCACCTCCATCTGCACCTCCTCGTGCGAGTACGCAGGTAAAGCCACTGATGGATCTCATTTTATCTGGATACTGTTTCATAAAATTTCAATGAGTCATGGCTGTATTCATGTGGTAGTCTCAGGGGTTAGAGGTCAAGTTGTATTTCAGATTCCAGTGTAATCCTTTATTTTCCAGAGTACAAATTAATTGGGCAACAATGAATGCCTTAAAAAAGTTATGGGCAAGGCTTATCTGGTCTTTTTATATGAATAAATAGTAATTTGTGAATTTTATAATGCAACGATAAAGGACTATTTTTCATGATTTAGTTTCAAATATAAACCTAAACTTTCAAGTATTAAAATTTTTAGAATAAAAAAGTATAATTTAGCAAATTTATTGAGATGAGAATCAAAAACTAAAAAAATGTCGCAGCACTGTTCCCCAATCCTTCCTGAAATTTGCTGGCAGAATAAGAGTTAAAATGGAAAATTGTGTCCATAGGGAAGAGTCTTCATTGTACTGTGAATTCTCTTTTAGGTGACTAAATTTATGGGTTTAGGTAACACCTAGCCGATGGAAAAATTCTCCTTTGTGGTAGTATCTGAACACTTATGATTTGTTAGCCTGTATTTCTTACAAACAAGTAAGCCAAAAAATTACAGCCACTCCTTTTTATTTAAAAAATATTGAATTATCAAGTAAATTGAACATTTCATAGTTATGGTCATTTTACATTGTCATCTCTCTCTCTTTGTAATTTTTTTATCACTTGAAGTGATAGAGCCACCGATTGACGCTCCTCATTGTTTCAACTGGCTGATGCCACTGCTTGCATGTGCGATAAGAAGATCATCTCCAACCAAACTCGTAATGTCAACAAGACTGATCGTTCAGACACATAATGAGCGCTCTTATTTTTGCTTCACCTCCTCCATAAAAAGGTGGAACCTCACGTGGTTTTTTTTCATGGTGATAGAAATGTGGAAGATAAGCAAGCAAGATAGCATTAATGCTTTTTACAATCCAATTTAGTCTAATGGTAATCACAAGGGGATGATCATTACTGAATTGACCAAACTAGTCAATGGTAAACTAAAATTCATTAGCAACAATGTTCTGAATCCAATGTGCCAACTTAGTCGCAGTCTAAATCATGATAGTATTGATGCCTTCCTCAAATTTTGGTTAATTGTAACCAGTAATATGAACATTTTGTGAGTGTGGGTAATAATGATGAAACTTGAACTCGAGCAGAATTTTAATATGTTAATACCTACACTGGTGAACATAAATATTTTACAATCCAATTGAAGTGGAGGATTTTGCTTCCAGTAATGAGACAAACCCTCATTTCTTTGGAAGTCCAGAAGGGGAAAAAAATATTGTCTTAGATTTGTGCAAATACTATAGTATTGCAAAACACTCACTTTGCCCTTACATGTTGCTTTGCTGTGTGTACAGATTTTGAATATCATTTGGCTCTACTTGTGTACTACCGAGAGTCCTGGCAATGTATGGCTCAGAAGTGCTTTCAATTGGGACTAAAGCCCTGCAGCATTGCCTCGGTACATGACAATTATTGGTTGGCTGGTAATGTATCTGTGTATTGGCTAACTTTTCAACAGAGAAACTGGTGGAGAGGAGGGTGGGTTTTATTTTTCAGATTTGATATATGTAACGTTTCTAAGAGGAAGTAGTAAATATGATAGGAAAGGTGAGGAAGTTAGTGAGGGATGTGCAGAGAAGGCTGAAAGGATGGCTGGAGGGCATTTTGAGTGGCTGTTGAACTGGGTGATACCAGGAAGAATGCTGGGGAAATGTGGAAGAGGATCGGAATTTGGGGTGAAATGAGGAGAGGTTGAGGGCAATAGAAATTTAAGGGAGATATGATGGTGAGCCCACTGTAGGAGGAAGTGTGAGAAGTTTTTAAGGAAATTTGGATGTGAGTATGAGGACTATTCTAGTGAAAGAAATGGTAAGTGATGATGCCACACTCATTGTTGCAGGTTCGAATGTCCACTGCTGTGATCACAGAGCCTACTGGTGAGGGTGATAACATTCTAAAATTCACTGCTGGCCTTGTGTTGGCTGTTCCACTGGATGCTGAGATAAGTAACTTGCGTGCACCTTCAACTCTTCGCATAAAAGTGAAATATCCAGATCAGCAAACAAGGCTTATTGTTCCGCCAAAGAAAGATCTTCGCCCTTTGCCTGCTGCGACCTCAGCTCCAGTAGTGCCTGGCCAGGTATGCATTATTCATAATTGTAATCACTACCATCATGTCTAAATTAGTGCAAATTAGCTGTGTTGTAGCCTGTTCTGTGGGAACTTTACCCTGTCCCGAACCCTCCCACTGCACCTTGGCAATTTTGTTGCCATATCCTAGGGCAGTTAAGCTTAAGGGAGGTTTTAAAAGAGTTTTTTTAGTGATCTGTTTAGGATTTGAGAATTCCATTGAAACTTAACAAATCTATGGTGTCTATTGTGCTGTGAAAGTGTGTAAAAACTTAGTTTCAGATGGTAAAGTTACAAAAGCCTGCAATCAAACCAAAAATGATCACATTAAGGTATTAAAACTCCTCAGCTTTTGACCTTGTGCGAGCTTCATTGTTAAAGAGAGCCTTCATTACTTCAGGCAAATTGTTGAGTAATGAGAGAAACATAAGATCATAACAGACTAAGCATGATTCATTTCATCAGTAAAAATTAATTAATTATTTTTGTTCACTTAGCTTTCTTTTGCTGTCTTAATTTTAAGAATCTAAATATTGCAAAACTGAAATATCTGCTCAATTTTCTTTCTTTTAGCTAAGATATTATGTTTGTGATTGAGGGAGAACCTAGAACCTCTTATGGGTTCATTAACTTAACAGAAAGTGAAAAATGAAATAGGGTGTGTTTTTGTTATATCTTCTTAATTTGCAGGAAAGCAGGATTCTGATTTGTTGAATGATATTAAATAAAAAAAGTTGATTCAAGATTAATATCTGATAAATTTTGTACTTGATTCATCACTAGTTATTTTTTTGCTCTTCTTATTTTTATTGAATAAGAGCATAGTAATTTGTTGACCCATGAGTGTAAAAAATTCTCAGTGCAAACTAATCATTTGCCCCCATTAGGATTTGAACCCACAGTTCTCTCCAGGTGCTGTAACTCTGAAGGGCCTGCCTACCCCATGGGAAGTGGTTAAAAGTCGTCCATAATATAACTTCATAGTTGTTCCTTTAAGAATATCCCAGGTATTACAAACTACTAAATTCATGTAATTCCTTGTTTCATAGAGGATTTGGGAGGGTAATTTGGACTACCTAAAATGTGTTCATAAATTTACTTCAGGCTACCATTTTGGTGCTTAAATAATTGCAATGAAAAAAAAATCGAAAAATTATGTATATTTTGTAAAACCTTGATTTTACTTAGTGGGAGGCACCAAAAAATGACACAATGTAAATCGAAGTGTGTAAAATCGAGAGTTGTTGAATTGGTGACCACAATGCTAGGTTTATACTCATTTAATTAGGCTG
Source organism: Ceriagrion tenellum (assembly GCA_963169105.1). Lineage (NCBI taxonomy): Eukaryota > Metazoa > Arthropoda > Insecta > Odonata > Coenagrionidae > Ceriagrion > Ceriagrion tenellum. The sequence continues at coordinate 110,730,997 of OY720637.1, forward strand.
TCTTACATTTTATTTTAAATAAGCCCTACTGTGCACAATTTGAAGATATAATTGAGGAATGTGTAAAAAAACTCCTTTTTAATATTTATGAACTCATTTTGGGAGAGAGAAGTCACTTATTTTAATTTACTGTCTCCCATTCTCAAAATTTTATTAACTACTGTCTCTTAATTATTCAGGTTTCCAATACATCCCTCTCAGGTATGACGCTTCATTCCTTTTTGTACATTTTTCTGTTTTGGAGAGCTTTCCAAAATAGTCTCATTCATAAGTCAGCAAATACAATGTGTAGAATATTATTGTCTCTTATCCATTTTTTTATTCTTTTCCAGCCATTTCTGATATTCTAGCGGATAACACTTGTTATTTATAATTGCTTTTTTATCAATGTTACATCATACACTTGATGTGTTCCCTTATGAATAATATCAACTTCTTCTGATTAGTTCCCAAGATCTGGGAACTTATTAGGGTGGTCCTAATTTATCAAAATTTTCTTTTCTTTTGGAATACACTTTAATATTGTAAAAGTTAAAGGGTATTCCAAAATGTACCCTCTAAAATCGAGAACATTAACTCATAGGGACTGAAAGGATTCTGTTTATAATCGAGAAACTATGTAAAGTCAAGTATTAACATTGAAATTCCCTATTCTTCCTGGCCGGACTTCACTGTCACTATGTAAAATCATGAAATGTTGGTTTTAGCTTTTACTGTATTAATATGTATGTATAAGGGTATGAGGAAGTGAGCTGATGTCAGTGGTGTTGAATTTCGAGGTGGCAGCCTGATTTTTGCTCTTCAGGGAAATAGCACCAAGCTAGCTTGTGGTAAACAAGATTTGGCTGTGCTTAAAATGCACTCCCCTTTTTTCATATTTAATTATGCTCATTTTATGAAAGTTTGACTTTTTAAGGGCTCTTGGTGCTACATTCTTCATGCCAAATGAGGCACCACTATATTGTAATCTGCACTCACACTTTCGTGTGTTGTTGCTGTTTATGCTTATTAAGCTGTTCATGTTGCTGAAAGTAGTCCCTTGTGTTCTTTATTTATGAACATGATGGACTAGATACAGTCTGATAACACTATGATCATGATTAGGGAGTATTGACTGTAACTTCCGTGAGGATTGATGTTTTTTATATAGTTATGTCTTTTCTTATATAGTTATATAATGGAAATTAAATAACTTTTAGTTATATCATTTTCACAAAAACTAAAATTTCGTTTTTCAAGTGAATAAGTAGTTGATGAGTATCTTTAACTTAACTTTAACTTAATTTTTTTAAATAGCTTTGTTCAACATTTCAGTTGACATGTTTGATTATTATACATCATGAAAGATGTATCAGAAGTCATAATGATTTTTACATTTACATTTTACACCTGCTTGATGTTGTAAACTTAGCCTCTTGAAGGTAATGCTTTGGAACCCTTCTCGTTTTTCATTCAATGATGTATCTTTTCATAACCAGTTACCTCTTGGTCAACTGCTCGCGCAACCAAATGGCAACTGTGAAAATACCGATTTTCGCCTGCTTACGACTGTATTGGTATCCCATGGAGTGTGGACTGAAGCTTGCCATGTTGAAGTCAGCCTTGCAGTGGATGTGACGGAAGTTGAAGGGGGTCTTGGCATGCCCGTCCGAAAGGGAGGTTCGGCTGTCAATCCTTCCCTGGCCCCCAGTGCTGCACCAAGGGCAGAGGACCTGTGTGTGATTGACTTGTGTCGACCAGTTAAAGTGTGTGTATCCCCTAAGCCTGTGAAACGAGGAAATTTTTAACTGGAAAACATTTTGTGAAGTTCGAGGAATTCCAGTGTAAATATTCAACAGGTTTTTGCAAAGTATTTAGAATATTTTAATAAAAATTAAAAACTCTTAGCTATAATTTTCATTTAGTCATGTCGGGAGAGCAGTATTTTTTACCCCTAAGCATTTACTGTTCTACAAATAACATTCTTAGCCTGTAAGACATTTTTTAAAAATTATTATGACAGTGAAATGACCAGCAATGGCTGTTGCATAATGGAGTAACATGTAAGGTGCATGTCGGTAAAGAATACTACTTATGTACCAGTAGAGAAAGATTGCACAAAAGAGCATCCAGATTTAACTTGATACGTTTTAAGATCTTTATTCACCCAAATTGTTTCTCCGTAGCGTCTCTGGCAAGTCCTGAAGCGATATGAAATGAGGAATACTAGACTATTTCGTTGGTTTAATTTTGCAGTCGAAGGAGCTACTTTGGATGCAACTACTTAAAAGAAGGAAATGTCGTAATTAATTAAATTCTATCTCTTTGCATCCCTAATTTTTTTCTCCTGGTTTTGTATCAAATCAGAAAATGCTCAACTAAAATTGCCCTTAATGTGCAGACTAACATGAAGAGAAGTGTCATTTTTTAGTAGTATTCATTCTGTTTGCAACTGCATGGTGATATCTATTTCTCACTTGGGAGTTTTTTCTCTCATGTATTGAATGAAATATCTTTGGATGTACAGTAGAGCGCCGATTATCTGTGGTAATGGAGGGGGAAGCCCAATGGGATAATCGAAAAAAATGGATAATCCGTTCATTTTCCTAGTAGTTTTTCCCCTAGTTTCAGCACCATGGTTTCTTTGTCTTTAGCACACATTCCATTGATATACTCATTTTCCAGCCATTATATTTTACGGCCAATCATTCATTCCATTTACTTCTCCAAAACATTTCACCAACTAAAATTATGCATTGAAACATCGATTACATGCATTGAAGAAGGTCTATCATTTCATGAAAAATTCAGTGATGAGTCTTAATCTCTGATGCGCAATGCGTCCCGTTTTTAAATGCCTGACTACTATTCGCCCAGCAAAACTGTAACGCAACGTATTACGCTCATTCCGAGGTATCTGAGACTATGCCGATCGGTAAAATAAGCCTCGCATTTTTTAACTTCCTGTTTAAAGCCCGTCCCGATAGCTGACCCAAAGTTGAACGACTACAGTTTGTCTGAGTTAAATTCCTCCTACAGCTCAACAAACCACATGCGTCTTCTGCGGAGATAAGAAGTCACTTCTCGGAGTTCCGACCCTTCCGCCCAGAGAGTGACCGACAATAAAAGAAAACAAGTCAAGGTCACAGACCAGCCCTATTCCCAAACACTCGAGACCACGGACGCTATACTTTTCGCGTGCACTCGTGCTATCTGATTTTGAAGCATAGTTCAACAACTTGGGTTGATTTTTTTAAATATTGCGCACTGTAGTGATTCCTATGCCACAATCCGCCACTAAATTAGCTCTAAACTCTCCCTTGGACACCCTTTCAATAATTCTTAACTTCTCGGAAATATTTAATACTACGCGCTTCCTCTTTTCCGCAGAATTACTCATTTCGAATCAATTTTGCCGACGCAAACTTGCCAAATGTAAAATGTCCACGGAAGCAATATAAACCGAATAAACTCGCACGCCCGGGTCGCGAATAAATTGAGCACAGAGCAGAGAGTCAGTAGACTCACCATAATGCAACAGTGTCATGTGCATTGTTGAATTGCCTATTGCAGGAAAGTCCTTTTTGTCGGCAAAAAGTAGCAAACACTGTTTGCGACTCACTGTCCATCACTGTCTGTCTGCTACTGTCTACAAGTGCGGTCAGAAGTTGTAGCAGATGGGGGGTAAGGGGAGGGTTGGAAAAAGAGAGTAGGGGAGGATACGAAAGGAAGAGCCGGGGAGAGAGGGGAACTTGTTGAGGGACTGATCATCGGATAATCCGATGGTCGGTTAACACGTTCGCGACGGAGGCGATTTTTTTGCGATCGTCTTCAGGAGCGTAATTTTCGCGGAATTTTTTATTTTTAAATATTTTTCAGCTAGACATGTTTATTTAATGTTTTAAATGTTTTTTTTACAGCAAACGTTTTTCATACGTCTGGAGTTCGTTAATTTTTCAAGTTTCTTATGAGGTTATGCAACCACGCAATACTCCAATGATAGGCCGCTTTTTTTTTTTTTCGCGATTGCATTTAGTTTGCAAACTGTTTTTGAACAAACGTGTGATTTGAACATTTTTCGATACGATAGTATATCCAGAGGAAGATTAGGGCTTACTTCTTGTGCCTGCCCGTCTATATAAACATAACGTATATGGTAAACTCTTAGCAGGAACATTTCTATTTTTATTTCAGGTACGAGAACTTTTACCAACTGACCGCTACTTGCGAAGGGACTTCCCCCTCTTCTTCTGGTTTCTTAACTTTCTTAGAAAGTGTTTGTTGTGGGGTATAGAGACCTTAAGGCGGGCACAAAATCCGAACTACCCTTGCCCTAATGCGGGCGAGGGAAAAAGAGAGAGAGGCAGACTCCTCTCACCCCTCTCAGCAGAAGAGGGGGTGAGGGAGTGACGGCTTTCTAGTGCCGACCGTTCGGTGGGAGGCCCATCGACCGTCACCATAACGGACGACAGCGGCTTCGTTCCTCTACCCTACTTGTTTTATATTTCCCAAAATCCCCTTCCCCTGATGTTTGGCGTGTGCACTGTCACTGCGTTGACGCCACACGGGCCGGCGCGATCACAGACATCGCAATAAACAGAGGCGGGCGGGAGTCGCCCGGATTTTCCGACCGCCTTTTGCGCGGAAGCTGTTTTCTCCGACCGAACGCGTCTTCATTATACCACAGTAGCCTTCTATTGTCCTCACACGCAGGGCTGATCGCGCCTAGAATGGCCTACGGCGCGTAGAATGTACCGTTACGGTGGGTGCGAGACTCATCCCGCACGTGCGTTTTATTATCCAGCGACAACTTTCCCCTACCCCGGGCGCGTGGGTTTTATTATACAGCTGCATTATTTGCTTTCCCTAGGAAAATTCTATGAAGCGGCTTTTACAAACGAACGTCTCATCCCAATTTTCCACTGCATTTTGGGAGCGGAGTGGGGGTTTCGTTTATGACTGTAGAGCATTCCAACAAGTAATGTGGGTGGGTAGAGTTTTCTCCATTTAGTCTCTCATTGGCATTCGTCCGAGTTACACTGTACTCTGTGCAACCTCTTTGGCATCTTTCGGATATATTTGCAAATGCAGGAAACCCCATGGCAGATTCGGAGGACTCGGTGACAGAATTTTCGGATTCCGAAGATTCGTATGTACCATCTGATTCTGAGGGTGATAGTGATACAACGTCATCCGAAGAGGAGGAAATAGAGGAGGTTTTGTCTGCTGAGGAAGATGACGGAGAAAACAGAGAGAGGCATTCCAGCGAGTGGAGAAACTGCACCGATGGCGCACGAGAATTCCCATACAGTGCAAGTGACGGGTTGCAAGTGGATTTGGATTTCTCGGAACCGGTGAGTGTGTATAAACATTTTGTGAACGGGGAAGTGATGAGTCTTCTAGTGAAGGAGTCAAATAGATACGCTGAACAGTTCATCACATCCCAAACAATCAGCCAGCGATCAATGATGCGTAAGTGGAAAGACACCTGTGACCAAGAGATGGCGAGGTTTTTGGGAATCCTCATAGCTATGGGTATTAGCCATGTTCCTAAAATGCGGTTGTATTGGTCCAACAAGCCTTTGAGCCGTAACGACCTAGTTCGAAATGCAATGAAGCGTGAGCGATTCGAGCAGTTGTTGAAATGCTTCCACTTGAACAATAATGAAGCCCAAACGGAAAATAGACTATCAAAAATTCAACCATTGTTGGACTTGCTCATGACAAAATTCAAAGAGACCTTGGTTCCCGGCGAAAATGTGGTCATTGACGAATCCATGATTCCTTGAAGAGGGCGGCTAATTTTTAGGCAGTATCTCCCAGGTATATCACATAAGTACGGCATAAAATGTTTCTAGCTATGCACGCCTGAGGCCTACACATATAGCCTAAAAATTTATGCCGGCAAAAACGTTTCTCCAGGAGTGAGTGGGATAGGGCTGGGCCACCAGGTAGTGCTCGAATCGATTGAAGGACTTCTCCATGAAGGCAGGACTTTATATGTTGATAACTTTTACTCGAGTGTCCCTCTTGCAGAAGACCTTTTGGGAAAGAAAACATATATTTGTGGTACATTGAGAGGTAACCGACGAGGAAATCCTAAGGAAATGTGTGAAAAAAACTAAAGAAAGGTGATATTGTGGCCAAGGAAAATAAAAAGGGCGTCAAAGTGATAAAATGGCAGGGCAAACGCCCAGTTATCATGATAAATACTAACCCTGGTATTAAAAATAATTTAGTGAGCTCAGATTCCAAAAAAACGGAAGGTAACTACGATTAGAAAACCTCACTGCGTGTTATCCTATAATACAGCCAAAAAAGGAGTGGATGTTTCTGACCAAATGTCAGCGTACTACACAAGCATTCGAAGGTCATTGAAGTGGTACAAAAAGGTTGCACTAGAATTACTCCTTGGTACTTGTATTGTAAATTCATGGGTAATATTCAATACATAGTTGTAATCAAGGTAAGAAAGAAATGGACATGTTAACAGAGAAAGGATTGTTGACGGGTTGTTACAAAAGGTGTTAGCAGAAGGTGGCAGAAAGGATGAACAAGGTCCTTCCCAGCGAAGGAATAAACCACATGAGCCAGGAAAAATACCTGGACCAGCCAGGGAATCCAGAAAAAGGTGCCGGGGATGCTACGAGAAAATATGTGCGGAGGAGGGAACAGTGAAAGCTCGGGCAAGTGCAAAAAAAGTGAAAACATTTGGCAAAGACTGTGAAGGAAATCCTGCATTAAGTTTACAATGCTTCAATGAAAAACATAAATAACTCGAATGTGCATAATAGTCTTGTATTTATTTTTACTGCTTTTTTATTAATGTATAAGGTAATATTTTGGTTATAATTGAAAATGCTGACTAGAGTTCCAATCTGAACAATCCAGAAAATCCTAACATTTCAATTTTACGCTTTATTTTATATGCGACACATAACATTGAGTCTCTTGTTATCATTTTTTTGTCATTTATTTTGTCATTTCTTTTTCTTATTTATGAGTTTTATATGTAATGCGACTTTTGAAATGCATTCTTAGTAATGTGTCCTTGTAAATACTTGTGTGATTATATATGTATACTATATAAATAATTCATTATGTAAAGAATTGGTTTATTTGCTGATGTGATATAATAAAATATTGCATAAAGTGCCCACAAGTTAATGCAATAATTATGCAAAATTCCAATTATGATGTAATTACCATGTTTACAATGGTTTCAGAAGAAGGAATATATCTAAAAATGTGGGTTTTGTTCAAAAACGTATAAAATAAACCTGTGTAATAAATTTTTTATTCGATATGAATGTTTAGAACTATATTGTTACTTATTATTTTATCACTTATAGCATATTTCATTCTTTATATTTTAGTTTTTACGTATTTCTTTCCGCCCCATGGGAGTTAGGCAATCCAGGTATTAGAATATTCCCGGGATCCATTTACTCATGGTAAAAATGGCAGGAAATTCTTTAGTAAGGTAGTTGTTTTCGAGTAAGGAAGCTTACTGTCGTTGTTGTTTTGAAGCTTTGTTATATGCCTTAAATTTCAACGGTGAACGGGAATATTATCATATTTTCATCAACGGGAAAAATTGTTTTATTTCCATAAAAACCCTTTTTGATTTTTTTCTTTCTCTCTGAGCGTATATATGAAGAATAGATCCTTACTGAGGGGCGTATATGCCTGGGCTCGGCATTTCAGGCTGTGGCGGCGTGTACCACCGGTGGTACATGACGGCCTTGAAGCCGATCTGCCCAGCACCACCGGTGGGTCACGACGCCTGTGAGGTGAGACGGCCGTGACCCACCGGTGGTACACGCCGTCGCGAACGTGTCGGACGTCGGATAATCGACGCTCTATTTTACTTGAATACTGTGAAGCCTGAGTTAGGCATGATATGTTACAAGACTTATGAAGTCATGCTGTAGTTATTCATGATATTAGAGTTCACAACGTTTTCATTCAGCTAAAGTTAGCTTTGGAAGTATTTCTGAATGATTTTTGGAGAAGAAATATATGTAATAGCTAGTTAAGACTCAAGATGGGCCAATCTGAAAATTACCGTGGTAATTTTCTTAAATTACCGTAGCATTTTATGTAATTTACCACTGCCCCTGAAAATACGTTAATGTTCGGTATTATTCACCTTCGTCTCAGATATTTGTCTTATTGATATATGCCAAACGTATTATTCTAAGCCGAGTCGTATATATTTAATACAATCTTAATTATAAGTTAAGACACAACTCAATTTTGGAGTATTTTAACTTGTGAATATGTGTGGGCTACCATTTTTAACCTTTTGAACGAAATTTTCCCATATCAAACCGAAGAATGCTGACATTTGTGTGGGCTGCTGTGTTTGTCTTTCAACTTTCTCTATTTCAAATACATTAATGTGGCAATGTTAATGATTTAAATGCTGTTAACCCCTTTGTATTGCTTTTGGCTTTCCTATTAAATCCTCTATTAGCTATTAATTGGAGATAAGTAAAAATTTAAATTTACCTAAAAAGGTAATTTGCCTCAAATGAACATTTACCCATCTCCAGTTTAAACCCTTAAAAAAAACTTTATTTTCTTAGCCACTGTCTCCTCTTAACAAGGTGTTGTTTCCTGCTTCAGCAAAAAACCCTCTTATTATCATGATGGAAAATCTAAGCTCTTAATATATCTACATGCTTCACAACAGGATTCCTTCTTGTCCGAATGGTTGGGTTCAGAATTTCAATGCAAAACATCTTTGCCTGCCAAATATACAAATAATGCAATCCTTTGCATGACACACATGGATTCAGTGACCCCAAATATTTTATCTCTTATAGTGTGATAACAGGATACCGCTAATGTTGCTTTTGGTAGGAAACCTGTAAATGGTGCCCAATAGAGATTTATGATATAAAAGGTTATTACTATTCATAAAGCTACAAAACTGACCGATTGACTCATTCATTTATACAAATTCCAGGGCATTTCTAATTGAGCTAAGAGGCTGAGATTTTCAGGGGAGGTTCAAAATTTTCATTTGAGTCAGGAAAAAAATCAAAAATCCGTATATTTTGTCTTTGGTTTGAGCCCAAGTAGGATTTTTTAAATAATGGCTTAAAGGGGGAAAACGAAAAATCTCCTCGTGGAATATTTTTCTTATTCCATGAAAATTGGAAGAATGAGAAAAATATCAATGCGGAAATTGATAAGAAATGGTGTGAAAGCATAGGCATTCAATGTAAAACACACGAGGTCAAGACTATTGCTCTGACCATACGAATGTTGTTTTGCCAGAAGTCTTTGATTTTGATCTTCCTTGGGATTGATGGAAAGGAGTTTGACTACCGAAACTATTCAAGCAATTATGATAGTTAAGATTGATTTCAAGACCTTTGCTTAAAGCTTGTAGCTGGAGCTTTTGGACTTGAAATTGTCCCATTGAACTTTCTTGTTTATTGCTAATTACAAGTTTCCTTTTGCTTCCCATGAAATCTTGCAAACTCTTGCTACTTGTGACTGTAAGTAGCAGTGTATGATCTTGTATGAGGGTTTTTTTTTTTTAATTTTCTCAAATCTATTTTGGCATCCTGGTGTGTCGGTATACCACATGTACCTCCTAGTGGTGGGTTGTGGGATACGGTATGTTGTCTCTCTTTGTAGTCCTTTTGAAAGGGATCCTAGCTCAAGTATAAAAGTTAAAAGTGGAACTAGGGTATCACTATGATTTTGTTTCTCTTGTAGCATCCTGGAAAAAATTTGCCGGAACTGGTCGGTGAAGCACCGTAATTGAAAGCAGGGAAAGCTACGCATGATGGGGATACTGTAAAAGCTGGTAACGTTGCATAATCTACCCACTTTAATGTTTGAAAGCGATGAATAACCTTGGATGGCTGAAGCCACAATATGCAGTGGAATCTGTAGAAATTTGACCCATAAAGAGATAGAATTGGAAAAATGAATGAGACTATTGGTACTTAGCATGTGAGAATTGTGCTTGGAAAAGAGAATCAGTTGTTGAATGAAATAAAATGAGACAAATAGATGTTTTTGAAACTATTAGGTGGGTGATTTTTAGAACTGATGATAGTGGGTTAACTGTTGTGAGGAGTGTGTGGCATAGGGGTAGGTTATGGGTGTTGCTTGGGGGGGGATTCACTACTTTCCAGGGCCTGAAGGACATAGAATAGCTAGCGTCAGAATTTTTCCTATAAACTGGGTATTATGGGGGTAGCATCCCCCCTCTAAATCCACTATTGGTATGGCAGCCAAGGTCTGGGCTTGTTACTCAATTAGAGAGATACGATGATAGTGAGGAAGTATGGACTTGTATCCTCTAGATTGTTCTAGGTTCATATGAAAGTAGGCATTTGAAGAGTCATGATTGTGGCACATTATTCACGAGTGGATGGAGGAAGTAGATAATACTTAGGGTGAAAGACGAGCATCAGTGGAAACAGAGAGGCTCTGAATGAATATGACCCTGGTGAGAGAATAATTGCATTAGGCGACATGAATGGCTGGGTGGGTGTTTGACCGGATGCATCTGTTAAGAGTGGTTGGGCCTTTTGGTGACCCTGGAGTTAATGATAATCTGGTGAAAACTTAGTGTGTGTTTGGAAAAAACTTGTTTTTGGGAGAAAAACTATTTTATTATCTCTTGAGTAGTTCTGGGTAGAAAGTGGGTTCAGAGGAAGAGAATTACCTGTGAACAAATGAGAATGAAAGTGGGGAGGTTGTTGGACAGTGAGGTGAGAGCAAAGTATGGGTGAATGCTTAAGGATGTGCTATCTTTGAAGTGAGGGAATGGGATGATTATAATGGTTAAGGGAGTGCAAATGATTGGTGGGTGAGTTTGAAGCAGAAAGTGCATGTAGAAATGGAATGGTGGGAAAAATGGAAGTTGATGCATGATGGAATGAAGATGTGAAAATTGTAGTGATTGTAAAGAAAGAGGCGTATTAGAGGTTGATGGCAGTATTATCTGGGGAGGATTGAAAGGAGGCATGTGACGAATACAGAGAGTAAAAGAAGGAATGCTGAATTGCAATGAAAAAGAGCAAGGAAGGAATTCATGTGGCAGAGGATGTCGAAATGAAGTGATTTTGAAGACAATTAAAGGGATCTTGATTGACTGTTTTAACACAAAACGCGGTGTAAAGCAGAAATGCGTAATGTCACCATGGCTATTCAATGTTTCATTATGGATAAATGTGTTAGAGTTGTAGGTATGGGTGTCGGTCTAATGGTTGGAGATAAAACTGTGCGAGTCTAATAATAAGCAGATAAATCGGATTATGCAGAGCTGCTTTCTTGTAGATCCCTGGACTTAGAGGGCATTAATTAGCCTGCCACTTCCGTGCCATTCAACAATTATTTGAACTTGAAATTAATAATTTAAAATTATGCATGTTTCCAATGGCAAAGTTTGGGAAAATTTCATTAAAAATAGGTTAAAATTTATATTTAAAAATAACCACTAGGAAATCACTCGAATAACGATTTTAATTGAATCTATAATATGCCTCTAAAGGCATTGATCGATTCCAAATATTTTACCGCCTTTTTTAAAACAATTGAACGTGAATCGATCGTGAGCGCGCACTTGACGCACGCGAAGTTATAGACGTACCAAATTTAAACTACCAGTGATACATTTTCTGCAATAACTTGGATATTTAGGTGTGTATGACTTCTCGTACGTTCTTTATTTTCGAATATTTTTGTATAGTTTATCCCATAATGTTTGTAATGCTCCATTTATCTTATATTCGTATCTTTGGTTATTTTTCATCCAATGGACTACAATTTTCTAACCGTAGGGAATGGAAGCGTGGTTAATCTATGCTTGTGTCGGACACCTTTCAAAAATTGCTTTCGATCCTTTCCACTTCATGCATCGCCACGAAATTTACGTGACATAAACTGCCAACCTTCCAGTATCTTGTGATATTTAAGGTGTGTGACGCAATCGGAGATTTACCCTTTTCGTTAAATGGGGAATTTTTCACAAAACATTTTTCAACAGGTGTGACTGGAGCCGCACGTTACCAATTTAAATAAAAGAACAAACATAATTGATGCATACTTCATTATCACGCCACGAATGACTGTTGAAGAATGTCAAATGTTTATACATTTATCTAATTTTCATTAATTCTGCTTTATTTTTTTAAATTGTTGGTTCATCGCAATAGGCGTTTTCATTCTCTTTCTCATTCTTGGTATTTTGTGTCTCATTCAGCAAGGTTATTTTATTTTGTTTAGAGCGATGCTAATTTCAATTTAGTTCTAATGGAGTGAATAAATCAGGGGAAGTGGTCGGTATCGTTAGTTTTTAACTTAAAGAAAAGACAAAGATGGCGCAGTTCATCGATGAATATTTTTCCAGCCCATGGGTAGGTTTTAGGACATTCTTTTCCCTTACTTCCACATTTCTGGGACGTCTTTTAACTTTCTTACACCGTAATTTGTCACATAATGTCTTTTTGAAGCTCCTTATACACACTATCTCTCCCTATGTTGTCCATTTTTCCTATCCTTTTCTGCTCTTGCCTAGCATTCTCCCCTCAGACACCATATTCCACATGCTGTCATCTCGTTATGGATGCATTATTCACCTGTTCTGCCACCTCCTACTTTGCAAACTTCCCTTCCTTTTCCACTGTATCCAAAACTTCCACATTTGTCATCCTTGGTACACTACTTATCCTCTCGGCTCTTCTTGAGAAGATTTAATCTAGTTTGGATTCAAACTTGCATCTCAGATGCTGTCAGTTGATGTTTGTTGTTTTCTTTCCAAAACAACCAAGTTCCCAACCTTGTAGAAACACATTCTACAGGTTGGGTTTTGTTCCCACACATTCCACGGGCTGGGGTTTTCTTCTCTTATCTTAGAGTTTTCACTTATTCACATATTTTCTTATCGTAGAGTTTTCACTAGTCTTCTCTTTATATCCCACCCATACCCCTTCCCTCTCTCAACTATGTCCTTCTCTTAGAGTACCTATGTTTCCTTGGCTAAACCATTTTTACATATGATGTCTCTACTACTTATGCCATTTATATGTACCTCTCAAATACCGCCAAGGTCTATTAAAAGTTTTCTATATTCAGCCCTCCTGTCTTGTCCATTCTTGTTTGGGTTTCCTTTCTGTAATTATCACTGATCAGTTCTTTAACTTTCCAATAAAAAGCTTCCTAAAATGATCCTCCCTAACTTAAGTATTTCTTAATGGAGCCCATCTGTTCTCTCCATCCCTTGCTTTCCTTGTTTCTTTTCTAAACCTGATTGTTATAGTTGCCAGTATTCTTGCCTAGTTTGGTGTTCGCTATTCCCTATCCTTCTCTCTCGTGCATCTCCATTTTCATCATGTTCATAATCCACAGTTTTGTAGTTTACTTCTCTTCCATTGCCCTTTCATTTCTTTTGCTGCTTCTCAATTTTTTCTTCTCTTCATTCATTATTCATGTTTCTTAATTTGTTATAATGATAATTACTTTAGATGAAGCTCTTCTAAAACAAAAAGATAAGGTTTGGATTCAAGCCTGAAATATTAGAGATGCTTTACTTTAGTGAATAAGTGGGAATAGGCATTTTCATTGTGGTGGGTCATTACCTACACCCTTATGCCAGTCAGTTTCCTCAGAGTAGGGACTGATCCACTTCCTCCATTGCCTAACTTAGGCTGGTTACCTTGGGTGGAGAACTGAGATGTAGATAAATTTTTCTAGCAAGAGCAGTACTAAGTATAAAAGATGACTGGCTTCTAACGGTGTTAGTGCTGTGCTTATGCTTTAGTTATGAAAAATTGCAGTTGAATACTTTTGTTACTTAAGAAATTTTTGCATCCATATACATGCATGTATGTCTTTTCAGGCTGTGTTGATTAAAATTTGCTTGGTAGGAGCCCTTTTGATGAATCATTATACCTATTTAATTCTTAATCTTCCATTACCAGTTTTATTCAGCTATTTTCCCTGTCTTTAACATCCTCAAAGAAAATTTTATCACCATTGTTCAGTTACTTAACCTCTATATAGGGAGTGTGGATAATGTACATGTGTGTCATAAGTGCATCTCTTTCATGGTTGGATGACTCATTCAAAGCATCAAGCATCATCCTGGTTAACAATGGCATTAAAAAGTCCTACCCATATGAAGAACTAATGCATATTAAGTCCGCGCTCAAAAAGTTAAAGCTACCAGTCTCTTCTCAGGTAGATAGGGGTAAATTATATGGAGCTTTCACCTTAAGTTGAAATCTTATCCTTTTTTATTTCACAGGCACTGTGGCTAACATTTTGATGTTGGATTAACAATCATATCCTCCCCAACGTTTTTGTATTGACTTGATGCTTTCAGAAATTGAAGTGTAATTTTGGTGATAATTCATATTCTTTATGGACATCTCTAGCAGTCATTGATCATCCCTGAGATCCAATCAACCATGTACCTATATATGTCTTACATTCAGAAAAGCTAACCTATTTTTCACAATGCCTTGGTTTAAGGCAGGACTCTAAATTTCCTGTTTAGTCAGTCTACAGAGGCATGCTACTTTCTCACTGAATCAATTGAGACTATTCAGTCAGGCACTTGATTTGACAATGCCACTGCTCCCCCCAATTTAGCTATCCTCAATGTTTCAACAGGTGCGGAAGTGAGAGGAATCGAGGCCTTGATGAGGACCCATGCTTGCCAGAGTGTGAGTGAAGACCACCTCATCCTAGCTAAGGCCTAATCATGGCTGGTGAGACGAGTTCATTTTAGAGCATAACTGAAAACCTTCCCACTATGATGCCCAATGCATGTTATGGCTGCAAAGGGAGAATGAAGGGGTGGAGATGGGACAGAGGGGAGTGTATCATTGCAATTTCCAACTTGATTATGGGATTCTGAGCCGAGTCAGTAGGTAGATGATTGTACTTGAGCTGACCATAATGCCAGGCAGCTAGCTGTTGAGTGAATCCATCATTTCTAACTCGGCTGCAATTGAGCCTTATATGTTTGCTGATTGAATGACAGTGCAATGAGTGTGGCCTCTATTGGAGGGAAAATTCCTCTCTGGACTGAGTGAGTCAGTGAATGTGTCGGTTCTTCTCTACACTTCTTGCTTCAAATGCAGATTTGTTTGTAGATTGCAAGTGAATTTTAAGTCATGTGAGAAAGAAATAATGTTTTTCAGCATCCATTAAGTGCACCTGATTTCCATGGATGACAAGGGGGCAGTCATAGCCTAAATTAGTGGATGGCCATTGGATTTGGGAAACAAAGCAAACCATTGCTTGTGGTTGATAGAATATATCTCCTACCCCTTTCTCTCCCTTAAACACTTCATTTGAATCAGTTTTTTCAGCTTTGAAATAAAAGTTCTCTTTTGCTTATATTTTTTAGGTCACTTCCTTTTTAATATTTTTCTTTTCCCATTCCAACATCTTATCTATTGTATGATTACAGATTTTGGTGATTTTTTTGGGTTTTCTTAGGAAAGGTTAAAAATCATACACACATTTGCTTTCGCTGCCAAAATACATTAAATTTTATTTCAGTCAAGGGGTAATTTTAATACTATGTTGAACAGACAGTTAACAACCTTTTTTGAACTATTCTACAAAGTTAGAAATGCTCATAAATATAAATAATGATAATTATAATAAAATTCTTTATTTTACATGTATAAAAAAATTATAAAAATCTCAAAACTCTGGCAACAAAAATATAAGTATTGGTAATATCCTTCCATGCACATACGAAGGTTGGCCACCTGGTTGTCCCTTATAATCCATTGTCAATACAACAATCTTGTTAACTAACCTCACATTTGGCAAGAACCTGGTAGTACAGCCATCACATCAGCCTTTTTTGTATCTATTGCTATTCACACTATTAACTTCCTAACGCCCACCCATTCCATTTTGAAGAGGGTCATGAAAGCCATCTCCAAAACATCAACTACAATTTTTTCATCACAGAGCCTGCTCACGTGACTTTTGCATCTGTATTTTTTTTGAAAATTGTTTGCTTTATAACCCTATCATATTTATTTGATGGGGTGAAACTTATCTGTTCATCCAGTAGCTTTTCATTGACAAATCAACTTATCTGAAAATCCATCAGGCCTTATCCACGTTTATTTATGCTCTGACCTTTTCTTAGACAAGCTTGATTGAAGATTCTGGCCCTTCTAGTGCATTTGGTTGAGGTGTTTCCTTGAAGATCAAGTTTAATTTATGAAAATCAAGATGCATAAACCTCCAAATGAAATCTTCATGACCTGTACAATAGTTTTGAGTCCTGCAGTTATATTTTGGAAGGCATCTGTATTATTTTGTACCTGGTTTGAGGTGAAGAAATATCTAACAAAATTTTTTAACATTCAACAAAGAAACTATGCATTCATCATTTTTCAACTGCAACAAGAACGGTATTTTATGTAAGGATGAGCTGCTTTGTGTCTAGCAGAAACAACTTTGTACATCATAGAATTTTCAATGTGCAATTTATGTAAAATTACTTAACTGTTAGATGGTTTTTAACGTAGGTATCTTCTTTGCAATGAATATATTTGTATTTTGAAGATGAATGGTCAGTACATAAACAACTGTGACCCTAACTAGATTCATGCAAATCCGGGATTTCTGTACATGCACTACTCCCTAATTATGAAAGGGAGTGGGGGAATGTGGAATGGAGAGCATTTGTGCATATTTTTTGGGAATATGCCACAGAACAAGTGTGACTTTTTGTTTGTATGCAAATATTAAGAAGGCGAATTTGTATCATATTTACTCATCTTCATGAATCAACAAACTAGTTTGTACAAGAGGCTTTGAAATTAGTTTAAACATTAACAACTGTAATGACAGAATCCTGTAACATCTATTTTTTGCTTTAGTAAAATCTTTGGTTCTCTTGTTTCAAGAGATCAGGTAATAAACTTCCTCCCAAGACTGGATTGTTTGATTCTGTGATGAGTGTGTATAAAATAGAATTTTCATCTGCTGCAAAATATTATTTCATCAATACGTAAATTTTCAGTTGTAAAGTATCTCTGAGTTTGCCTTGGATTTTTTATCTTTCTCTTTGTAATCAAATAGAAAGCATTTAAATATCAGGAGAAACTTGAATGATCTGTTGCAGATTTTGAATTCATTGACAGGCAATACTATTCATGTATGTTTTGTTTTTTAGATTTAGAAGACAATTGCAATGATAGCAATAGTATCTCTAACATTAACTTCAAAAGTTACCCATCAAATTGTTCTCTTAAAGGTAATGATAGCATTATCAGGTGTACTGTCAGAACAGTAAAGGTTTAATAAGATAGATAATAGTAGGAATTAATTGTTTATCTAGCATGATCCACATGGATAAATGAACCACATGGATAATTATGCTAGAAACTGCTAATGCCATGTACTTTGTGTAAAATGTTGTCCACCTATTTTCCTAAGAGTAAAAAGGTAAAGAGCTATAATTAACGGTAGAAGTTGACAGTAATTGATTAGGTAGTAGGCCCTAAATTTATGAAAGCCATAAATTGTTCCGTGTTGGCCTTGCTTCAGTAAACTGTATCTGAGAAATCTGTTAGCCATTCCATAAAAAAGAGCAACTATCTTGAATTATATAGTACCTAGGGTGCTTGTAACTTTGCATGCTGTAAGCAACCTGTTTATCATGTGAGCTTAGAAAGACCTGTGTTGGTTCAACAAGAGCTTCCATTGCCTCATGCGCCTTATTTAAAAATCCATCTTGTTTCTCAAGATTAATAATGAGATCTATTTGGAATCATTAAGTCTTTGTTTCTTGCCCTGAACACCTAAAAGTGTGAACAGAGCCTAACAGACTTCAAATTTCTTATAAGTTCATGAGAAAAGAAGGCATTACAAAAAAAAGTTACCCTCATTTAACTCTGAGCACAAAGTAGTCCAGTACCTTTTATGTGCACATTGGTCATACAAAATAAAATTGTTTTCTTAGTACAATCCAATGGTATCCCATCAGCAATTGAGTTATGCAGTTCTTAAAGTGATGAAAACTATAATACAATCTGACTTCTCCTCATGTTGGTAACTAAAAGTGTAATGTAAATACCCAAGCTGCCCTGCACCTAGCTCTCAGCCATCACATTTATAATCTCTTCAGCTCATCTATGGAAAATATATAGAATATTACATTTACATTACATATCACACACAAGTATAAAATAGTATATCTTTACATCTGCTCTCCTTGGCACACACATATATTTAAATTGGAAATGCGTTGGCAATGTTTACATTTCATACATGAGAAATGAAGAAGCCTCGGTTTAACTGAAATTTTCTAACAGTTTATTTCACCCCCAATTCTTGGCCAATTTTTATCCTTTCAATATTGATACCCAAGCAAAGAGTATTTTTGGTACACTTAGGTCAAAAGAATTGAGCAAAGTAACATCACAATTAGATTCCATCTTTTTCCTTGTGCCAACTCAAAGAATTTTCTGTGGCAGCCATATTTTAGAAAATCTCTTTAGTAACAAACTTTGAATAATGTTCCATTATAAAATCCCATCAATTGCCTAAATTTTTATCAAACATCGAAATTTTGTTTACTTAGAAATAATCCAGTAAACTTAAGGCTTTATGAAACACTGAATAAATACATTTTAGAGCAGGACAACAGTGAAAATGAGTTTAGCAATTTACATTAAATAGTAGACATGCAAAACAAACCTAAATTTAAAATAACCGTTAAAATACACTCTAAAATCAATCTCATAAAGAATAAAAAATTTGTACTCATGTGTAAAACAGGAGCATTGGTTCAACTATAAAATATATGCAGAAATTTATATGTATATAATGAAGTTTGTTGCACACCATACAAAAATGTCATAAAACTCACCTACATCCTGAGAGCTTGTATAGTAAAAGCCATAAGCAGGGGAGCAGATGTGTTTAAATGACTTTTTTTTAACAAAGATGTAACATGACCAGCCTTAAAATTTATTTCACAGTTTCACCCCTGTAAAGTCCTTTTCAATCTGTAAACACATTCCTCATCAAAAATGCACCATTTATGATCACGTAAAACCTCAGTAGCAATATTTTTCATTCTAGGAAAGAATGCAAATTATAAGAGTGATTAACCTTAGATTCATCCTGATAAACCACTCTCGTTGACCACACTGATCTAACACTGAAACATCACAGTTCCTTACCACTTTACCAGGGGTTTCTATTCCTAGTCATTTAAAATACTTTCGTGCCACTTCTCTTAACAATTGCATATTGAAGATTCATCTGCAAAACACACAGATAAATGTCAACAAAGAATCTCATTGATTAAAAATTGGCTTGGATTTTGACTGGGTTGTCATTAGATATCCTAAATTCATGAGCAGTTTGATAATGGCCTGTGCTACAAGTGGAGTTCATATGAACTTCTCTGAGCATAGTTGTACTAACTGTCCACTAAAACAACATGGGCATCTAATAACTTGAACAATCTCAAAACTTTTTTTTAAACCCTGTCAAAAGTGTAGTCAATATATTGAGTTATTGATTTCATAGATCATCTTATTC
Source organism: Ceriagrion tenellum (assembly GCA_963169105.1). Lineage (NCBI taxonomy): Eukaryota > Metazoa > Arthropoda > Insecta > Odonata > Coenagrionidae > Ceriagrion > Ceriagrion tenellum. Next base: position 110,750,539 of record OY720637.1, read on the forward strand.
ACTTGGACCCCAATAAGACAAATGAAATCCGGTCTTCTTATAATTGACCATCTTCCTCAAAAAAAACAACAAACACATTTCATGTTTCACCAATAACAAAGGTTCCATCACTGAAACACTTTAACAAACTGCTTTAACATAATTATTATTTCATCCCCAACGTACCACTTTTCACATGTGGTGTTACTTCATTCTCTGTCATTGTTCAAATTTCTCATTTTAGGGATAAAATATAATGCCCATCTTAAGCTTTCGGAACAGTGGTATGCCCTCAGGAAATAACATTTCTTTCATCCAATTTGAACCCTTTATTTTTCCTCCAATTTGCAAAACTGGGAACTGGTTTTTTTCTCACAATTACGTCTTGTAAGTGGAGTATTTTCATACCCTCTTTGTCTATTTTCCCACGTATAGGCTTTCTCAAAAACTACATAACATCCTGACAACACGCTTCACAAACACAGTTCCTGTTATCAACTGGGCGATATTGATTTGGATACAACTCAACATAATTTCCATTAGTGTATGGTGTCCATTGCACATTATCCCTTTCCTCAGTCTGGAGAGAGCTCTGTATCCAACTTGTACTGAACTCTCTATCTCTAGTCAAAATACTGGTCAGCGGAGGGAGGTACTCCATGTAATGTTTAATGACTTTCGGAGTTCCGCTCTTCCCTCTTTGCGTTGTGGGTTACCTCTTTGAGGCCTTGGTTGGTTGGACTGACAGTGAAGTTGCATCTCCTCCCACATCTCCCCCAGCAACTGCAGCCACAGCTGCAGCAGCTGCTGCAGCAGCAGCTGCTGCTGTCTTCTGGGCATGTGTCTGGTAGTGCTTGGCGAGGTGTGCCTTTTGACGGAAGCTCTTTCCACAAAGGGAACAGGTGAAAGGCTTCTCACCTGTGTGCGTTCTTATGTGGACATTCACAGAGTACTTATCCTTGAATCCTTTACTGCAGATGCTGCAGTAATGCAGGGATCTTTCCTTCCTCACCCCACCAGCCACTCTCTCTCCATTTCCTGCACCCCCTCCTGCTCCTGTTGCTGCATTTGCACCATTAGCCCCCCGCCTCCCCCCTCCTGCCCTCCTGTTATACTTCTTTGGGGGTTTTACTGGAGGAGGTGGTGCTGAAGGGTCTTGTGATGGGTGTGGGGGAGCTTTCTGGGCATACAGTGGTGCACCTGTGGGTGCCATTGCTCCCCCTCCAACATCATAGTACTGCCTCACTGATTCTGCCACTTCATTTTCAATGCGTCTTAGTTTCTCATAATCTTCTGGGAAAGCATCCAAGAGGAGGTCATCCATACTTTGGTGGCCGTTGCCCTCAAGGACTCCCCTGTGATTATGGAACATGGATTCATGGTGGTGTGTCAGTGTGTGGCCATCGTATGTGTGCAGGCACAGTGGTGGTGCTACATCTGGAGACATGGGTGTTGAAATGACTCTCCCTATGTCAGCCTCACTCTCACCCCTCTCGTCCTCCTCATCCTTACGCCCTGAGTAACGGGCCAGGAATGATGTCTTTCCTTGTAAAGCACTCCTCAGAAGTGAATCTGGGGTGTGGTGGTGAATTATAGGCTGCTTCCAGTCATATTCACCGGGTGGCATCACAGTATGGCACTCCCTAGCATGAATGGCCTCCTCTGGCAGTGATGCTAGGGTAAGGGCTGGTGAGGGTGCAGAACCAGATGAATCACTCGCTGCACCTGCCATCACGGATTCGAAATGATGATGGTGGTGGAGGCTAGGGGGTATGCAGCCATTGGGTATACTTGGCACCATGGTGTGGTTGTCCACTACCATATCTGATGGGTGTCTCTCTAAAACTATATCTCCTGCACCACTCTGATGCTGTTGAGGGACAAGAACGGGTGATGTTGGGTGAATATGAGTCTCCTCTGGTCTGCTGCCTGTGTCATAGGCATGGTGTTGCTGATGATGGTGGTGGTAACCGCCATTGACAACCACGGCATCAGCTGGTGCTCCAGGAGTTGTGGTGGTGGTTGTGATGATGCTGAGAAAAGAATCAAGATCCATTGTTTGGGCTGACACAGGGACTGGGGGTGGGGCAGAAGAGGAAGTGGAGGAGTTGGAGGAGAGCGAGGATGCTGTGGATGAAAGGGATGATGTTGAAGATGATGAGGATGATGTGGAGTTGTTAGTAGTAGTTGTCGGGTGGACGGGTGCTTCTGCATTAGGGAGAGATGTGGAGCGGAGTAGGGTGTGTCCGTTGGTTGATGGAAGCGGAGCAGGATGTCCAGAACTGGCACGGATGTCCCTCACTATACCCTGATCTTCTTCATCTTCCTCTCCTCGGAACCACGTTGATGTCTCACCATTGAGAACTGTGAGAGTATATATGGCACCATCGGTGTTGTTTCCAGTGGCATTATCATTCCCTGTAGACACATGAAACAGCAGTTTTTATTTTCATATCTCAGCAGCATTCAGTCATGTATAGCTATTGCAGTAAAAAATTTAACTAATCTTACTATGTTTCAACCCAAAGTTGTAATATTCATGAATGTACATAGTTATTTGCTCTTTATGCCAGAAGTGCCACCTGCATCATATTTTTGTTTTGGGGTGTCGATAAATCATTTCCAAAACAAAAAAGCTGTGATTTTATGGTATCTTTCTATGCAAAACAAAGATTTTTACCTTACATATTTTGTTATTCCTGAATATGGAAAGGAGCGGTTCAAGGATGACTTTGACAGTAAATATTAAAAAAAAATAACCTGTGGCACATCTGTCATGTACCTTTCAGAAGAGACAGGACAATTAAGCTTTAACAGGGATGAATTTTAAAAGTAGGCCAAGTAATTATTTGTTCCTGTTATTATGAATCATCCTATCCTTGCAATTAGATTCTCCTTTTACGGTGAAGCACAGAGAGAAATAAGGGAGTTCTTTTATAGTCTCAGTGGTTCGCGTGTGAATCAGTATCAATGGTTTTTATAGATGTTCTTTTCAATCATAATATTTATTTTTACTTCATTTTTTAAGCCTTCCTTTGTTGCAATCTATTAGGTTTTACATCATTAAAAAATGTTACTTGCAAATATTCAATGGAAAGTGATTTTAAAATGGAGTAAATCCTTATTTCCTATATATATATATATATATATATATATATATATATATATATATATATATATATATATATATATATATATATACTCATATAAATGTTTATACAGAAAGATAGAAAGAAAGTGGATAGGAACACGTAAAATTTACAAACACAATGGTGGTGTGAAGATGAAATGATGGCCGATTCCAAGCAGAAAAAATTCGACTGGACCGGGAATCGAACCACGGACCTTTGGATTTCGCGTCCAATGCTCAGACCACCAAGCTACCCAGTCTACTAAGAAACCACTGGAATCGGCGGGGGGTTTATACGAACAAACACTCCCCAGGGCATGACCCACGAGAGCGGCCAATATATATATATATATATATATATATATATATATATATATATATATATATATATATATATATATATATATATATATATATATATATATATATATATATATATATATATATATATATATATATATATATATATATCCATGATTAAAATGTAGCAATCAACTCTATGACCATTGATGATATATTTCATCGTTGTAGCTTGTGCTTATTTTTTCTGTTTTTCTCAGATGTTAGAAAAAAGTAATCCTACCTTTGACTCTTCTCTGGAGAGTTAAGATAATGTTTCAGAAGAGGTAGGTTCTAATAGTATTCCTTGACTCATCAAAGATAGTCTTGGAGTTTGTTGAAATGAAGCTTGAAAACTGTAATGAGCACTTCTTGTTGACTTACCTAGACCTGTTTGCTGGTAATGACTCCTAGCTCTTTGCCGTGGTGGAGGAGGTAAAACTGCTGGTGGTGGAGCAGTGTTATCTCCCACTACTGGTGGAGGAGGTTGCTGTTGATGAATATTTTGTGGCAAGCCCCAAAAACGGTGGAGATCATCAAATATAGCTGCTGCTGCCTCTTTATTGCTTTCGGTACTTGACCAGAATTGAGAATCAAAGACACTGGTGAGGCCTTCTTGATTTTGTTGTTGAAGCTCTTGTGGTCTGTGTTGGGTTCCTGCAATGATAATGTTGATGCAACTTTTAAGAATTGATGACCGTTAATTACATTGGCAGGGACATAAATTTAAATCTTTAGGAATGTAGTACATAATTACTCAAGTTGGAACTTAAAAATATGGATTGATAAATGCTCTCGGCTTATAACTAGAAAATTACCCAATTTTGACCTATAGTAAAGAGAGCAAAGAACACAGTGCTCAGAACATTGAATGTTCTCCATTACCTCTACTTAAAATTAACTCGTTCACTGCCACTGCATTTAATTTTTCACTATCCCAGGTGCCCCATCATTAACTTTGTTATCATTATTTACTATAAGAGATATCATTTAAGTAACTTAATAAAAATATCACTTTCTCATCTAGTACATGCATTCCACATATATGCCTATTCAACGGAAAAGTAATAGCTATATATCCTGCTCTACAGAATGTGATATCAAGACATATGAGTGAATGCACAAGATACATTTGGGGTACAGAACAAAAGACCTATCCATAAATAAATATCCATAACATGATCATGTATACCATCCGTATACATATCCATGCCATGTGTGTTGTGGTATGTAAATGAGTTAATACTGAAGTTGGCTATTTAAGATTACATTTCATCCTTAATGAAAATTTCCTTAAGTCTGAACCTCGCTGCATTGGTATTGAACCATATAATTCTTAATATTTACCACTTTATGCAGATATTATTGTGTTGACCTCAACTGAAAGTTGCATATTGCGCCTCTCAATTTTGAGAAATTAAAATTTATGCTACTATTGAGAATGGGCCACAAATTGATTTGTGACACTTGAAAATGGTTTTTGCAACATGCACGCTGCTTGAATTCCTTTATTCACATTATTCTACAATTTAGGGAGCTGTCTGATTAAATATAAAAACTAAACAAATTCTTTCCTTATATTGCTTTCCACTGTCATACACATTTACCCTCCAGTATTTGTTCTTGAGTTCTTCATGTTCTAAAGGATTACATAAGACTACTATGGTACCACTATCTCTCCGGTAAATATATTTGTTTTAAAGGATTACATAGACTAATATGGTCTCAACAGCACTCCATTAAATAATTTTACTATTATTATTTTCTAACTTTCTTCTCATCTAAAAATGCCACTTTTCCAGCCAGTTTCCTATTTCTCTGTGTAGCAGTTTTCCCTTTCACTCTGTCCCCAGCATCCCATTGCCTCTACCTACTCTGAGTCCTCTTAGTTTCCTTTGGCAACCTCCTTTCTCGACTCTACCCATCACTGCTTCATTTTTTCCTTTCTACCATTATTTTTCTCTTCATCACACTCCTGGCCCACTCCACTCACCCTTTTGGTCTGTTTTCTTCTTCTCTCGTTAAGTTCTAGTTTCAGCTTCAAACAAAGCTATACTCTACATCAGACTCCTCATCAAGCTGTTCTTTATGTCTTTACCGAAGGTCAGGTCATCTTTCTCTCCTAAAAATGAAAGATTCTTTGCTAATGAAATTATCTTCCTAATGTCATAATTCTTTGCTAGTTTCTCTGAAGATTCCATCCAAACAGCAATATTTTTCCAGTTGCCTGGATTAATGAATTCCTGAAAGTGCAGTTTTTTTTACTAGGAATCTCCACTGTTGAGTCTTGATTTCCTTGATGATGTTTAAAATTTATGGTAGCTTTCTTCTTCTGGTCAGCTCTTCATGTCATCATGGAAATCCTGACTCAACATGCTGAAAATGTCTGGAATACCCTGCACTTTCATCTGAACAAAATTTTGAAATCCTGCATCTGAAATTGGGCCTTCTTACATATCACTCTCACTTTTCATTATTGAAAATAATGTTACCATGATTCTCTCTCTCTCTTCTTCACTCTCCTGACCCACACCACCAACTTTTATGGTCTGTTTTCTTCTTCTCTCATAAAAGTTCTAGTTAAAGCTGACATGCACATTTACCCTCTAGTATTTGTTCTCGAGTTCCTCCTGTTTAAAGGATTAGGTAAACTATTATGGTATCAATATCTCTCCACTAAATATATTTGTTATTGCATATCTGATACCATACTTTATTTTGCAACTAATCAATCTGGTAGAGAGTTCCAGTTGACTAATTCTAGGATTGATAGTGATAACGTGAATAAGGAAATGTGAGAGATGTTTGTGGTAGTGAAGGAGTTGAAATCAAAGATACAAGGAGAATGGCACAGACTAGTGTGCCATTTCTTTTATTTGACAACTTATTTCAATTCCAGTGTAAACCATTAGTTTGCCCTCTGTTTTTATCTATATGGTCCTCTGGTGATCTCAATCTCTTATCGTTTACGCAAGAACATTCTTGTTATGTTTCTGGGCCTTGTCATGGAGAGCTGCTCAAGGTTAATAACTTCTTCATTCGGTGGTCAATGGAGAAATCTTGTCTGATGTAAATTCTTCCTATACTATGCATATCTTCCTATGATTAAGTCAGTGGAGATGAAATACCAGAAGAGATGTGTGATCACAGAAGAATTTATATTCAGCATTTGCCTGGAAGGAATCAGTTCTTGCATCTTGCGTAATATTATCCTTTGTGATTCTCCTTACATGCCCCTCACCAATAATGGTCCCCTATAAAATCTGAAGTTTCCTGCAATATCGAGTGGAATTTATGCATGATGCAGAAATGAAAATTTTTTGCATTTATCCACTATATAAATTTTACTACGGCCCAGGTTTCGATGTTTTTACACACCTGATGATGATGTAAAAACATTGAAACCTGGGTCATAGTGAAATTAATAATGTGGATAATTGCAAAAAAATTTTCATTTCTGCGTAATGATCCCCTACTTTTTTCTGCAACTAATCAATGTAAAACCCCAATTTTGGCAATTTTCAAATGTTGAGATATAAATGAAAGTTCTTTGAAAGATATGGTTAAAAGTTTTTATGCTATGCATGATAAGGAAGTGGATTTTAGCAAATGGATGGTTTGTGTGAAGATGACTGAAGATAGGTAATGATTTAAATTGACTTTCAAGATAGATGGCTAAGTTGAAAAAAATTCAGGATTGTGAAGAATGGATAGATTATGTCATTATAATGGTATTCATGTCAACTAAAATAAACCTTTCATATATTTACAAATATTTACAAAATCACATTTATTGCATCTCAGTAAAGATATACATATATTTCAGATATTCAGGAAAATGGGAATATATTGGCCGTATTTGACACTAATCCTAAATTTATGTATGGCACAAAGGACCCGAGTGAGGGTGACTGGTGGTGGATCAGAGAGAGAGCAGCTGTCGGTAGTGGGATAAGGCAAGGGGACCTGTTGTTGCCTTTGCTTTTCACCGTTGATACTGAGGAAATGGTAAAAGAGGCATGGGAAGAACTAAATGTGGAAATAGAAGTGGTAGGGCAGCTGTTGAAATCAGTTACACTTAGGGATGGATCAGGCATTGGTTAGTTAAGCACTGTTGTTTTTTGGGAAACCTGCATAAGGAATTTGCTGAGCCAACATTTCTTCCCCTTTGCCAGAGACCTCATCAAGGCTGAATGAGCATCATGCCTTTATTATGCATCAATCGTATATTATCAAAGAGGTGAAAGGGGGGAAGGGGTGTGGATGGGTGTATAGTCCTCCATAAATTGTTCCTTCTTCCAGAAATTACAGGTAGTCATGACTCACTTATCCTTTGGCCATTTTCTCTATCGAAGTTGTTTTTTATGTTTTTTGATTTTTAAGGCCTCCCTAAAGATTCCCTTTCTCTGGCGAGGATTTTTGGGTTGGTCACATCAATGTTGTGGCCTTGGGTGGCATTTTCCACAACCACTGATTTGTCAAAATGGCCCAGTCTAATTACGGCGCTATGCTCCTTAATCCTTGTCCTTATTGTTCTGCCTATTTCATGCAAATATACTTGGTCACATGTCTTGCTGGGTAATTGATATATGTACTCCCTCCATCTCCATCCTATCTTTTTCTTTCATGCTGCGGATTTTGTCCCTTATTTCCCTCCTTGGTTTGAATATTGTTCTTATTTCATGCCTTTGTAATATTATAGATATTTTGTCGGTGGCTCCTTTGATGTAAGGCAAGTGGGCTTTTTTCTGTTCATCAGATTCTTCTTTGCCTGACCTTGGTAGCATCTTAATTTATGGGAGATGGTCTTTCATTTCTCTTCTTCCATATCCATTCTTCATGAGAATTTCTGGAAATTTCTTTCATTTTTCGTCCCTGTGGTCTTTCTTTCTGAGGATGATGAATCGGTGGATTATTGTTGCCATTACTCTTTTAATTTGTGCTGAATGGTGGTGGAAGCCAACAGGGAGATACCTATTGGTGTTTGATCGTTTTCTATACAACGAATGTCCCAAGGTTCCATCTTCTCTTCTAGTACTCAGGACATCAAGGAAGGGTAATTTTCTGCTGTTTCCTCTTCCTTTTTGAATTGTATGTTCTTGTCAATGGTATTTAGATAAATGTGGAACTCTTCCAGCTTCTCTCCACCATATCTCCATACCACTAATATGTCATCCACTTACAGCAACCACATCGACCTCATTGGTTTATAAGTAGCATTCTCGAGGGCTTTCATATCAAAGTCCTCCATATATATGATGGCAACTGCGGGAGATACTGCTGCTCCTTCTGTCTGTTCGTAAAACTCCCCTTTTCACTAAAAGTAGGTTGTTTTTAAACATATGTCCACCAGGTTTGCTGTGTTGTTGTTGAATTTCTTCTGGATGACACTGATGGCTTTGTCTGGAGGTATCTTGGTGAAAAGAGACCTCATGTGGAAACCTAAAATATCTTCCATTTTTAATCTAATGTCTCGGATGTAGGATGCTCTTCTTGATCAGGTCAGTGGTTTTCCATTGGGTGCTCTTCATTGGATCCTTCTTGAGTTTTCAATATGGGCCATCCTTCACTAAATCCTGTCTTTTATTTTTAAAGTCCTCTATATCCATGATGACCATGGCTTTCCCTTTGTCCGTGGGTAGGATTACAATGTTCACATTCTGCCTTAGCAGTTTCAGAGCTTTCTCCTCTTCTCCTGTAATATTTGGCCATGGTGGTTCTTTCTTCCCTATGTGCAAGACTTTTTGACTTCAGTTTGACTAGAGGAGTAGTGTTAGGCACTACAGAATTTAATGACAATGTTAAATCGTTTTAGCCCATTCAATTGGATTTATTCTTTTATGATTGATAAGCATTGAAATTGAACCTCATCTCAATGTACAGCACTACCCTTCCTGGTCAACTTAAGACAGACTGACCATATGCTCTCTACACCTTAAAAATGAGAGAAAACTGCCTTCCCTTTGGGACAAGCTGACTAAGCACTTTCTTAGATAATTGGTTAAAGCTTGTGACGAGACCTGACAGAAGCACGTTTGAAATGGAGGTCTTCCAATTGCTTTGACTTGGCATCTTGGGTAAAGGTAGTGTCCCAATGGGCTATTAAAAGTAGTTTTTGCTGTAATTCTACTATGACTTATGCTATGTGGTATTTTTATGAAATGATTCATGCTATCTTTTGACCCTTGATAATTATACATTAGATATGATGACCTTCCTTGAGATTAACTGGATAATTTTTTCTCTTGGGTTTTCGACCAGGTCAGCTTATCAGTTTCTTGTAATGCTTCGAGTTGTTACTAGATCATCATGCTCAAAGATTCTGGGATGAATATGCCTGAATCCATTCCAGTTTCATTGAAATCCCAATTGGGATCCCAGGATCCCTGAAGACAGTGGTTGAGCCACTTAATGACTTATTGGGAGAGATGGATAACCCTACCCTGGGGAACACATGAGAGATTTTCATCCAGAAGATTTAGTGGGTAAGCTTGAGACTAACAATATTCCATATCTCTCACGTTATCTACAAACTGAAAAAAAATTGTGTAATGGAGAATGCAGCCTTCTAATTGCTATGTGCTTTTGACTTAGTAATTTGGAACCAACCATTCCCTTAGTATTAAATAGTACTTAAAACAATTATTCTTCCTCAAACCTCTATTTAATCTGACTATGTAATCATGTAAGATAAGGCTTTCCTGGCAAATGCTTAGAATGTAAATCTCTCGCGATTCCAACCAGATGATGATGGTTTGTGGCACCGACATTTTGAAGGCGTAGTCTGCCATTGTCCTCAGGCTGATACCCTGATACCCATCACCCTGAGGACAATGGTATACTACGCCTTCAAAACGTTGGTGTCACAAACCACCATCACCCGGTTGGAAACCCTAGAGCTTTACATTCTATGTAATCATGGTGAAACTGCACACTCAGCAAACCACATGTTTGGCATTCCTCTTGGGAAATTCCCTTATCCATGTTTCCCTGAAACTCCCCTTTTCCTCCTATTCCTGGACAACTGTGGACCAAAAAATTCATGGAACGCTGCAGCATTGGTCTGTCCGTGCTATTGTAATTGAGTCCTTTCATGGGATGCTCACTCCACCCTTTTGGCCTAAGAATGTCAAGATCCTTGTGGTTAATCAGGTCAAATATTTGGTCTCTAACTGCTCTGAAAGACTAATATATGATTGGGAAATAGTCTGTAACTGGACCTAACTGGTCTGGATTTTAATCAAGTTTACAGATGTTTCAAATCCAGACCATTAACAGAGCACTTCCTAATCAGATATTAGTCTTTCAGAGCAATTACAGACCAAAGGTTTTTACCTGGGTAGGCCTTAGTACGGGACTAGTGTCCACGTCCGAGGAAAAGAAAATCTCTTTTACATTCAGCTTCATAAACTGTTATAACCTGCTCGGCTCATTGCTCCCTGTGTTCACTCCCAGCTAGCTACAACCTACCCACAATATACCTCAATTTTGTGGATTAGCCAATAGTTACATTTTGGATTCAAAAAGGAATCAATTGACAGAATAACCTATGAAAGGTTTTGGAAAAAGGTACCAAGTTTCATTTGTAACAAACTAATAATTTTAGACTACAGTGGCTGACTTTGAAAAGGCATTCTATGGATTAAAGTGAAAAAATGCTACATAATTGTAGAAGGAAAATGGAGTAACTTGTGAATGTGGCTAATTGGGAATTTGCTAATGCATGTTACGGGTATTGTAATTTGTCATGACATGTTGTGCCACCTTTTCATATTTTATCTTCCAATCTTTTAGATTTAATTTTGAAAATTTTAAATATATATTTATGTGGATAAGCAAACAGATATGTTTAAGGTATGCTCTAACATTATGCCACTCCAGTTCAAGCCGTTTCTCTCCTTTGAAGTTCTTTTCATATCCAACGAAAAATTATAAGAGAGGTGTTATTTATTCTTTTTTTGCGTCTTTGTAGGCCACCTTAATTGCTTCACTAACATCTGATACCGAGGAAAAATATTGAATCTACGAGCTAAATAAAATAGGAAGAATTGCTTCACTAACATCTGATACCGAGGAAAAATATTGAATCTACGAGCTAAATAAAATAGGAAGAAAAACCAGGCGTTTTGCTAAAAACTGCCGCGAACGAATTAAAAGCTAATAGCTATAAAAAAAGAAAGCTATTATTCCACCCCTTCCATGCCAATAATTTAGCAAGGCTGGGATGGAGAGCTGTTGGAGAAGGTTACACGCTAGGCTAAGATTACCAGATTAGTATCTTAGGAGTTTCTGCGATTATTATTTTCCCCTGCACTAAATCAGAAGGGAGAACAATACCGGCTTACCGACAAACATTGAGAAGATTCGGGTGATATTGTGTGGAATTTAAACGTAATAGATTATTCAAAAATGGGCGTTTTCCACAAAAAAGAACTGGAGCCGATGATTATATTGCTCGTCGAATCCCGGATTGTAATTTAAGTTGTTCTTTATCGTGGAAAATTACGCATCCTATTATTTATCCACGAAATTTAGAGACATTTCATGTCGAAAAGATGCATTTTAAAGACGTGTAATTTTTTCCCGCACTATCAAACTGTCATAAGGCATTCCTGTTTTCTTTATTCCACATTTTAATTCCATTACCTGCTCCCTTCGTTTTAATTATTGCTGCCCTAAAACCCCATGCCACACGCTCTTTCGGTGGTCGGCGGGATAGTTTGCGGATATTGTTGCACTTTTGATATCACGTTTATTAATGCCACGGAAAGATCAGACGTGACAGTTTTTCCTTAAATTTAATACATTCAATGTAAATTTACACCTATAGCTTCCATATTCACAATATTTATCACAAATACCGCTCTTCATCTCCTCGTCTTAGTGCTAGAAATAATTGATGGATTATTATTGTTGTGCATTTAAATCAGTTCATCCAGTTCTCGAAATCCCGGCCCTTTGCTTGCTTTCCGATGACCCCCAAGAACCTCTCACAATGTGTGTAGCATTATTACGCGCTTTGATGAAGGTTCGAATTCGGCTGTAAGCAGCTTCAGAAGGATGTTAATCAAATAACTGCAAGCTATTTTCAGAAACCTCGATAAATTCAGCATCACAAATATTTTCCAACAAATGGTGGGCGAAATAATATTTTGGACGCAAATACTTCACATTGTTATCAGGATTGTTTTTATCACTTTCTTGGAAAATATTTAAGTGAAATCCTAAATTTTCTAGTATGAAGAGTAAAAGAGCTTATTTATATAAATCTCTTGAAGACAATGGTGTCTGAATAAGGCTGTAGGTTTCTATTAACGACAAATGGATTTGAAAATTCAGAAGTCTTGTTGAATATTTTAGTATAGGTAATGATAAAGTAAAGGAAGTATGCTCATTCTTTTCTCATTGGTATAAGTCAACATCGCGGGCATTCTGGCAAGAATAGTAGTTCACCTTAAAATAGTGGCATGGTCGTGGAAACTACAATCTTTTCCCTGATTTTAGATCCATGATTTCCTTCTTCATATTCATTCTTCCCGGCGCTGTAACTCCTAAATTCATTCTCTTGTTTACTAAGTATTTATTGCTACATGTAACATAACCCTCATATTCGAAAGTGGACGCTTGATTTAGACAGTAAGAAAGGAATGATCAGGAGGATGGTTTGGCCCTTAGCGCTGTGTCGTACAGAAACTTGGACCTTGGCGAAAGAGGACGAGAAAAAACTCGAGGTTCGAGATGTGGGCGTGGAATGGGGTGGAGAAAATACGATGAACTGAAAGGAAGACAAACGTAGAAGATATTGGCGTGGTTCGGGATGAAGAAAGTTTCATGAGGAAATAAAGAGGAGGTTTCAAGAGGAAGAACTTATGATGAGAGAATAGTTAGATGAATGGAGTGATATTACGGGATGAGGCAAAGTGAGATTTGGTAGAGGAGACTGCATGGGAGGATATAATGGTGAAAGAGACGAATAGACATGTTTGAATATTACGAAAAATGTAGAAAGTATGGTCGTTTGGTAGGTTATTTGGGGAGGCGACCGTAAACTGTAGTCATTTGCGCCATTAAGGGTAGGTGGGTTGATTGGTAAGGGAAGGACTGTCCCATTCGACGGACGCAGTACTTTTCACTTGAATTGCTCTTCCTACCATTTCGTAGGGTGACACCATCTAGTAGGGTGAAGGATTTCAATGAACAATGTCTGCCGCAACCGGGATTAAAATTCGGATCCTTAGAATGGGAAGCTAGTACTCTAGCTATCACACCAACCTGAGGATGGAGGAGAGAATTCGAAATTAGGATGTAACGGAGATAGATTAGAAGTATGTTGTGCTAAGGAGACAGATCGTGTGACGAAGTAGTGCAGCCATGCAAGGGAATTAAGAGAGTAGCAGTGATCCATTTAGAAATACTTTAGTCGGTAGAACGCCTGTTAGCATGTTCACGCCCGTCTTCGAGGTCATTTTCCACCCAGAAGCAAAGTGATTAAATATTTCATTTTTATTAAGAGTTCACGCTATGATCATAGCCAAACGCATCGATGAGTTATTAGCAACAAAACGTCATGGACAGGGTTTCACGTTTTGCGTTGATTAAGATCTACCACCCCTTAGTTAAATGTAATTAGCAATCCATGCTAATAGCATGCGGTGTGGAATTCCCGCGCGAGCGAGTGGCATGCGCCATTGGACGATAGTCTTCATTAGATGGCTTTCGTGGTAGATGGCTTCAACAGTCGGAATACAACTGCACGGCATATATTTCCAAAGTTGGGTGGATAACATAACCTTCATGCACCGTAGCTTAGAGTGTCGAACATCAGTGAACATGTGATATCGGCATTCGGTGCCTAGCGTGTCGTAGTGCGAGCGAACATTTCTTTCATATGAAGAATACGTTTCTTGTAAATCTCAAACTGTAATAAAATGGTTAATCAGAGTATTAGAAGGTTCATCGGAAGAACTGTCCGAGAACCTAAAGTTAATTTAGTGGAACAACTATGATGAATGGCAGGGCCAGGGCTCACGTACATGTGCCTGACGACCAAATGCGTTGAGGTAATATTGCTGGAAAATGGAGCTAAGTGAATAGGTTGGTATTAAAAGGCTATCCTTTCGATACTGCTCCAATAAAAAAATGCATGCGCCTGCATCTGCTAATGTACAGCGTGAATTATTTTGTTGATTTCACCATTTCTATTGCTATGTAAGTATGCTTAACGTTGAAGTCAAGCCGTGTAAAAAAATAACAAGAAATACCCTATTATCCAATGGCATGAAAGGTACTAGTTACAGCATCACTTCCGCGATTTCTGCATTCACACGTCATACTTAATTTTGCGGTTGCACTGATGATATGTGAGCTCAACAATTTTTAAGGTGTCAAAAATAAAATAAAGAAGCTGGTAGGTAAGGTTTTTTTACTGTCCGCGAGCGTTCGGCGCAGAGGACGTCATTGTACTCTGCGGAGCTGGCCAGGCCTGGGTGGGGTGGGGCCAACGATGCCTAT
>OY720637.1:110765697-110821525 GCA_963169105.1 Ceriagrion tenellum
GGTTCCCTCGCCCGCCACGCCCCCTTGAGAGCTGACCACGTGGTTGTTGTTGGCCTCCTTGACGTACTGGAAGCCTCCGCCGCCGCCGCCTCCACCTGCGGGTCCCATCACGCTCGTCCCGCCTTCGCTCATGATGCCCCCGGAACTCGGAGACTGTTGGAGGCAGGAGTGGTTGGTGCCGCCTCCGGACGCAGACACTCCTCCGCCCCCGCCCTCTGACGCCGCCGCCGATGCCCCTCCTCCGCCCCCTTCTCCAGGCGTCGCCCCTCCGCCCCCACCCCTGCTCCTCGCCTCTCCCCCTCCGCCCCCAGACGCCGCCTCTCGGTTGCTCACGGAATCGGGACAGGAGACGAAATCGAAGAAGTCTGTCTTGGAGATGTCTTCTCCTCGCAGAGCTTCAACCAAGTCCATGACGCTGGCCAAGTTTTTTCGGGTGCGGCTACCCCCGCTCTCATTTATTGAAAAAAAAATCTCCCTCCTGTCTTCTTTCCCTGTCTGCTCCTCCTTCTTTGATTACAGACGGGTCGTTACGGCGGGCAAAACAAAAACAAAAAAAAATACGTTGTTACTTAGGACCACAAAAAATTTTCCGTCAAGATCGAGCGGAAAATACTCAGACGTGAAATATTTTACAGAAGGTCCATTTTTAGGGAAAAAAATAATCGATGTAAAAACGTCGAAGTCTGTGCTTGGGTCTTCGAATTTTCTTTCACTTTCACGGTCACAGGCTACATTGGTTTACTTGCGAGAAATCAATCTTATGCTTCAGCCACTTCCTCGAGCCCGCGGAGATCCATGCGCACCACTGTTAGGGTCGGGAATTCGTCTGCAGAGGGCTCCGAATAGAAACTCCAGCGGAACCGGCAAAATATATTTCCCCGCATTTCAGGGAAATTATGGTAATGTTCAAGAATGTCCTGTGACGATCTTGCATCCAGCAACACCCTTGAACTTGAGCGAGTTCGGTGGGCAAAGTTCTTTTATTCACCCTAGCTGGACGAAAAGGATAAATTATTTTTATGTCAATTCGGTATTCGTCTTTTCCAGCCAGGCCAGTAGGTAGTAGTATCAACTGGAGCACTCAACACTTCCGGTTCAACTCGTTCGTAAAACACAGATTGTAGTTCCTTCAGCGTTATTCCGATAAAAAAACAAATGCCAAGTACTACGGAATAAACTAGGCTTCGCGCAACCCCGCAAAACCTTGGTAAAAATTCGACATTGAAAAACGGGATTTCTCCCCTCATGAGAATCTGCATCGGCGAGTGACTCCCCGCACTTGTTTGGATTATTTCCGGGATCCACTCTCGTTGCAGCCGACTGCAGTAGCGCCAGCAGCTAACCGGGGGATTCGTCCTTGGATTTTTGTTTGTGTGTTAGGTACGTTCCCCTTCCTCCTGCCCCTCTATATTATGCTTTCACTTTCTGGTAACGTAGATGCGGTGCGATTTCGACCGAACAGCTGACCGGGCGGCGGCGGAGGCGGCTGCGATGGAGGCCGCATCTTAGTTGTTGTAGTTCACGCCGCTGCTCAACAGGTGTCGCTCGCGCAGACTTTCACTCAGCTCCATCTGTCTGTCCCCAGCGTCACGCGATGCTCCTCCTGCAATGGGGGTAGAAAAAGGAGAGTGAATGCAGTGAACCAACCACTCGGTCAAGCCTACCAGTTTACACACACTCACTCATGCTCATGCGGAAAATAATATGAATAGCTCATCGTACATCCAAAAAATCAAACCCCTTTCACCTCCGTACTACTGTCAATTTGAACGGCGTTCATGAAAAACGAAGCGGTGAATCAGTGAACTTGTGCTATTTTCCTGTCAATCAAATGGGGAAATAAAAAAAATAAAACGCATGCACTTGAACGAAGCGTACCGTTTCAGGCTCTACCTTTAAGAAATTATCTGTCAAGACGAGAAAACAACAGTAACGATGATACTCCAATCCGCAAATTAATTTTTAATATGAACGTTATTTTTCTGTCCTTGATGTGCACTTGAGCTTCAAATGGCATGGGTTGCATTGCACGAACTACGAATCACTTGCCGAAAAAAAATAACAGCTTCACTGGGGAGAAGGGAAAGCTAGTAACTGAGTGGGAAAAATAACTGCGTAAGCGTATTAGTTCCACATAAAATTTACCCCAGAGCGAGGAAGTCCAGTTAAGAAAACGGGATGAACTTGTGAGGGTTGTGTGTGAAGAGACGTATGAGGGTGGTGGGGGTAAGGAGGAGGGGGGAACGCTGCGGTCTGGCAGGGTCAATGCAATAAAGGCGTGCGTGTTCCCCTGCGCTCTTTCTCGCTCTGTCGATTCGTCGTCGCGTTCTTCTTCCCACTTCCTCCTCCACTCTCTTCTTATTCTTCTTCTACTTCTCTTTTAAGTCTCCCTCGTTATACACTTTCTTCCCGCGTAAGGAGAGAAAAATAAAAGTCTTCTCCCGCGAGCGTGCTTGTGTGTGTTACATGTGTGTGCGTGCGGTTATTGATTATGTCACGGTTCTCGGGTTCCACATTGCAATGTTTGCAATGCGAAGCGGCGGGTGTTACGGGATGAGGAGGAAGAGGAGTTGAGGGAGACGAGAACACACGGGGGCAGGGGGGAGAGTAGATGAATAAGAGGAGGAGAGGGTGCAGCGGGGAGGGGGGGAGAGGGGGTTGGAGACGGGTGGAGGAGGGGTTACATGAGGGTGGAGAGGAGTTTTTGAGTGGAGGAGAGGTTGGATGCGGCGGAAGGAGTAGGGGGGGGGGAGGGAGGAAGGCAAGGCACCACCACGGGGAAGGCAAGGGTTTCTAGATGGAGGGGGAGGAGGAAAAAAGGTTCATATTTTGTTTTTCTTTTCGGATGCACGGCGAAGGTCGTTCAGCGAAAGGGGAAGTATTCCCTTTTATACACTCTGGTCTCTCACTCCCTCCCTCCCTCCCTCCCTCCCTCCCTCCCACCCAGACTCTTGTCTCTCTCTCTCTCTCTCTTTCTCTCTCTCACTCTCGGAAAACACTCTCGTTTTCATCCGCGCCTCGTCGTAGGAATATCTCACACAATGGCCTATGCAGGCGCCGGCGCGGTTCTCCTAGGAAGACGGCGACTTTTACTATCGTACGGCGATACTAATGGCGGGAGCTGTGTGCCTCCCCTTTTTCTTCCTTCCTGCTACCCATTCTAATTCCTTCCCACTCACCATTCGCTTCGTCTTGAAAATTCGCGAATAAAACTAAATGGGGTTTGTGCTTATTTCGTAAAACGGAGACTGGTCAAATGTGATGAATTGTGAGAAAAATTCAAAATGGTAAGAGGTTTTTAAAACGAGAAACACTTAATAAAGTTGAGGAAAAATCTCATAAATATTTTGAATACAGTTTTAAAAAATTCTAAATTAAAACCGTTCTATCACGACTGCTCTAAAAATACACTTCAGCTCCTGGCATAATTAGTATGCTCATTTGTGGCGCTTAACTCGCCAAAAAGCCTATGGAGGTAAAATTTTATGAAACAACACTGTATGAAAAAATCCACTGAAAAGTCTCGGTCGTAAACAAGATTTCAAGGGAAAAATGATTTTAGTTTACGTATTCTGCATCCTTTTGATCATCCGCTCTTCGCACAAAACTTTACCGAATAAGCCACTCGCGGGAACGATGAATCTTCCTCTATTTATAAAAAAAAAACTTTTTCGAGCTTTCCATTATGTGTGTAACTTTCACCAAACACCGTGACAGCGTGGATAATTGTCGTTGGATAAGTCCACCAAGTACTCGGAAAATATTGGGACCCTGTAAATTGGCGAAAATGGTCGTCAGAACGGGGTGCAGTCTGAAAATCGAAGACCCGGAACGACATTTTCGAACGTGAATTTTTTGCGAATTCGGCCCAAGTAAGTTTGTAAAAAATTCTTCTTTCCTTTCAATTGCCATTGGAGAACAATAAAAGGCAACTCGGCGATCTTGAAGAAAATTCGTTGTCACTAGGGTCACTGTCACAGAGTAACACTTATTTTTGCAACTCAACACATAGCTCGAAATTTCCACCGCGGTACACATTTCCCACAATGTTCGATAATTTTCACGAAAAATTCCGCACTATGATACCGCGAATCGATCATTCGTAGCACGGGAGTAATTGCTCTCGGTGCATAGATGAAAGTGAAAGCGCTCGACAATTGGTTCAAGTGCATCGCTTCCGGCTCGCAGAGGTCATGGACTTTTGACAGGGAAAGTCACACTCATTCACGAATCCATTTACCACAACGTGCACATCCAGAGATCACATTTAGCCCACACAAACACTTACAATGAAGATTTCTGACACACAGAACGCTGACCTGGGGCAGACAGATAATCCGGTAAGCGGTAAGGAGCAGACGACGTCTCCCTTATTCCAGTTTTAATAGAAAGCAAGAGGGGGATGCCGCACGAAATATTAGTTGGCCCGGCTGCCGTCAGGAGGCGGGCTCGCTCGTTGCAGTTTGGTTCGAGGCCGGTTTGAATTCGCCACTGTAACTTCGGCAATGGAATGACGGCTTACCTGCGTTTATGCGTTATTCATTCACCTCTAAATATCAATACTTTGTTTAAACGTAACGTATAAAATCAATAGTTGAGGTATTTTTCCGATGCTAACGTTTGTAAGAAGAGTTTCTGCGTGCGTTTCTCAGTTTGTCACAGACACAGTTTTTAAAGCTTCGAACTGTGCTATCGATCAGGCGGCCCTACGTGAAGCAAGGATTCTCGTGTCTCTTTAATCTTACAGGGTGGATCACTCTTGGTGTTTCTGAATTAATTTTTGGCGCAGATAATGGTGTTATTATTTCCCGATAGGTGTGTCGAATATACCGTCATTACGCAGATTAATTTTCGTTCATAAGTAATAATTTTCGTATTTGTTTGTCATTTTTTTGCCGCACATTTTCAGCTAGTTAGCGCAAGAGAACAATAGTTAAGAGTTTGGCTGAGGTTACATCCCGAGTTGATGTATTTATAGCTGTTTGTCTGCTCGCGGTGTAACTCCTCCACCTAACTTTGACCTTAGCATGAGGTGTTGTTGTGTGTGTTTTTTACAAAAGGGAACTTTCAAATTAGTACCTTAAAAGTTATCTCATGCATTTATTCACCAAAGACGTAATGGCTGATGGTCCTTGGGAGTGCTAAAAACAAAAGAAGTAGAGTTACTACTTATATATTATGGATAAAGAAACGTAAATAATTCTCGTTTCCCCCATAACTTTATCACGCAAGCTGGTTAAAATCATTCTTTTTGTTGCCGTCGCCAAGATGATGTCTTTCTATCGCTAAACTGAGCATGGAAACGTGGTTATTATTTAGCAAGCATTCCATCACATACGAGGAGACTGGGATTTCGTTTCCTGTTTATGCATGTGTAGTTTTTTTTCAATCGTTTAAGTCGTTCGCAACATTTCCGCAAACATCGATTTTATGCAGCACCCGGAATTTAATCAGGAGACGAGTTACAAAAAATAATAAAAAAAGGTTGCGATTTGAAGTACGTCGGAGGAAGAAGAATTGGGAACGAGGAGTGCTGAAACCGTCTCGCACTCTTCAACCAATCCTCCCTTAAGCCTTAATTGGTAATTAACATTTGGTCATAAGTTTTCGGCAACGCACGTTTAAACGCGAGACTATCGATTTTACCAGTGCCTGGCTGGCAAGACACGTCGGGAGGGGAGGTGGGCTGAGTCGTGGAGGAGGAAGGGAGGGAGGGAGTGAGGAGGGATCAGTGAAGAGGTGGAGGGACCCGTGAGGAGGGAGTGGCGGAGGTAGGAGGAGGAAGAGATAGGGGAGGAGGCAGGAGGAAGAGGCCACGGGAGACTTGATGGGATGGGGGAGGAATAATTGCTGTAGCCGAAACAGAAGCAGCCACAACACACACATGCACACACATTTACGCAAAACGCACAAGAGTCGAACGAAATCTCTTCCCTTCCATAACCCACCACCCACCCTCCTCCACTTTAAATTGTCCACCACCCGCGCAAATGTCCCTACCTCGTCCCACTACCCTCCTGGTCGCCTCCTCGCTCTCACCTGCAATTACTAATTAACATGTCCCCATCCGTCACGCCCGATAAGAACTTTAATTGCCCGACCACGGGAGACCGGATCGGTGAGGTCGCCGGTTCGAATCCCGCATCGTGTGCATGGTTCTTGAGCGTGTGATGTGAACGCTACCCTTCAGATTCACCTTTTGAAAACCCACGTGCACTCACTGCCATTACCTCTACTAGGACTACTCTCTATGCGTCTCGTTATTTTATTTTTAGATGCGATTTATTCTCTTCGCTCTACCATCTCCATTCCCGCGTATCATTTTTGTGTGTGTTTCACGCTGGGAAAAATTAGAAGCAAGCTACCTTTTTTTATTATTATTTTTTTTCGCGAGTCGAATCGATTAAAAAGCGCGTGCGGAGCATACTTCCATTTTCCCAATTAGAAGAGGCGGGGGAGGAGGAGGAGGGAACGGAGAAGAGAGAGAGAATGCATGAGAGAGGGAAGATCGAGGAAGACGTCTCCTCTCCTCTCCTCCCACCATTATTCCCGTCTCTCTCTCTCCACCCCCTCGGGAAACGGCCTCATACCTCATACTCTCTTGTCTGCTACCATTATCTCTTCTCTCTCTCTCGCAGAAGTGTTCTGGCTATGAAACGAAAAAAATATTATAATAGAGAAATAACCCGTCCATACACGACAAAAATCTTTAAGCGCTGTCATTTTTTTACTATCACCATCCTTCATTTTTTTCCTCGAAAAATATACACATCCATCTATTTAAGAATATAATTTATGCTCGTGAAAATGTATGCGTTCAGTTATGTTGAAAAAATACGGATATATCGTAGCGGATTTGGCAGGAATATAATATTTGCAAAAATAATTAAAGAGGATGTGCGTGAAAGCAATGCTATTATACATATGCAATGATATTATACCCTCTTCCTACCCTTAACCCCTTCCCTCTTTACTTTCCTTCCATTCCAACCCCTTCAACATTGGACGTGAGTCCTCCCATACCCGTCCGCTTTTGACTGTAGTCACAGCAATTTCGCTTTCACTGCTTTACGCAGCACCAGCAGAGGCACGAGGGGGTAGGGGGCGTGGTGGAGAGACGCGGGGCGGGAGGGGAGGGTTTAAGGGGTGGGTGGGAAAGCAAGTGAGAGTGAGGGGGGGTAGGGAGAAAGTGAAGAGGGGCGGAGGCGAGGGGAACGGTCGGGGGCCGGCGGGGGCGGGAAAGTTCTATCGATCCAGACCTTGCTTCCATGGAGACCGAAAACGTTGCTCTGTTGAGTGGTACTCGTCTGCGAGCCCCGATGATGAAGACGAGGGGTGAGGGTGAAAAGGGGAGGGGGGGAGTACATCACGAACCAGGGGGGAGGAGAGGAGAGGGGAGGGGAGATGTACCATCACGGATGGTCCCCTTCCCCCACCCCCCGTTGCGTATGTGCCCTGCATTATATTTCTCTCCGGAGGGAGTGGGGAATAGGATGCGGAGCCACGAGGCGGGGGTTTGGGAGTTGAACCCTCGTCGCCAACCCCTCAGTGCAGAAGGGTAAAGGGTGTGCATTCGCGAGTCGATGGCAGGGTTTGGCTATTCGGGAAAGCAACCGACAGCTGAGGTCATTTGCGCGTGTAGGGATAGGTTGATGAGGGAGGGATAGTTTGGGGAGGGGAGGATGGGAGGAGAGAAACTCGATGCCGATGGTTGGTTTGGTTATTTGGAGAGTCTATTGACAGCTGCGGTCGTTTGTGCCATTGAGGGTTGGTAGGTTAGGGTAGGATTATTTGTGGGTAGGAAGACGGGATGAGAGAAACCTGTAGTCGGTATTTTTCTTCTTTAAACGGAATTCGCCGGCATTGGTTAAGGTGTTAGGGAGGCGACCGAAAGCTGAGGTCCGCTGATGAACCACTGAGTATAAATTGGTCCTTAGGATAGTACTTTTTGGGGAATGGAAGAAGGATGAGATACTCATCGTCTGAATTTTCCTGAGTTTTCTTAATGAAAAATGTCAAGATCTATTCGTTTTCAGGGGCAGATGCCCAACAACTGTGGTCATTTGCGCCACCGAGGATTTTTGGGGTGGCTGGCATAGGTGGAATTATTTTGGGCATGGAGGACGGGTAGAGAGGAGCCTGGCGTTGGCTATAACCTGCTCTTAATGAAAGACACCAAATATGGTTGGTTATTTTGAGAGGCACCAGAAACAAGTTTTAAAGATTGTCGGGTGGGTGTAGAGTGAAGTATTATTCTTGGGAAATGGAGGAGGCGTGGAGAGAAATTCAGCGCCTGAATTACCCCAGGCTCACTAAGCGAAAGGTAACAATGGGTCCACCGTTTAACATCACAATCAATAACCGGTATATTGGAAATAAGTGCTCCTTATATGCACAAACAAGTACGGATTCTGATTCCAATGAAAAAAGCTCCATTGCAGCTGGGAATAGATTCCGGTCCCTCGTCATGGAAGGCCATTACTCCTGTTACAACATAAGCGGTATCCCTGCTGTGGATTATTTTTATATTGCAATTAAATTTACGAGAGCTATTTCAACAAAAAGACAAAATTGGAACGAAAGGTTAGCTTATAACACTGCTATCTCCACTGTCTGTTTCATTGATCACGTCCATGGTTTCGATGCAAAGAAACATGAACGAAACAGTGGATATAAACCAAGTTATTAGTGGAAATTGAAGAGCTCTAAGTTCACTTTTCGTTTCAAGGGTGGAGAATTTCCTTTTAATATCGCCCATGACTGTCAACTATGAATGGGCAAATTGCACTTCGGTATGATCAAAGAAAATGAATAACATGGTGCTGTCCACGTGGCACCCAAGTAGGACTTGTGATTTTGCTAAATAAATCTCCACTGTGATTCGAACTCGGTCCCTGAGGCTGGAAAATTGGTGACGTCGAACCACCGCACCAACCTGAACCTTAACGCTATTCTAGCCGGCCAGTGCATCCGTAAGGGTTTTGCTTCCCCTCTCTCTTCCCATCAACCCCCCCCCCACCTAGACATAACCTTCTTTCCCCTCCAGGCTTGTCATCATTTTTTTCTTTCCCACCTCCATTTTCTTTCAAACCAGCCTCGCTATAACACTTTTGCCATCTCTCCCTTCCGCCCTCCTCCCCCCGTCGCCCCGCTCTCTTGTCTCCCAGACGGTAGCCATGATAGTAGACGGAACTTCCCCCGCTCAAAACTCTCGCCGTCGCCCACTCCATATTTTGGACTCCCCCGAAATCTTCCCGTTCCCCCCCTTTCCCTGCGTAACCTCCATGCGGAAGAAGCTATGGCGGTCTGTAAGGGGGAGGGGAGGCGGGGGAAACGAAGTAGGGGAGACGTCTGAAGGGGTATTTCGTGTAGAGGGGAGGGAGGAGCCCCTGGGAATGGGGGGGGGGAGGTTGGGGTGTCTGCTCGCGTTTTTGACGACGGGATATGTAGGGTGAGGGGGCGGTAGAGGGGAGGGGGGGCGGGAGGAGCGAGGGTCTTCCCGCCGGGGGCAGGGTGGGAGAGAGGAGGTCAGGGAGAAAGAAAGGGAAAGAGGGGGCGGGATGTAAGCGAGGTGACACTGCGCACGCCTATGTTTACCCTCGTATATATGAGCCTCCGCCCTAGATAGAAAGGGAGAGTGGATGCGCTAGTAAGGGGAGGGAGGGTGGCGGAGGGGTGGAACTCAGGGATATAGCAGGAGGAGGGTTAGGATTTGGCCTCGAGGGGTCACAGGAGAGGGGTGGGGTGGGATTGCATGTAGGGGAGGGGCAACAGGTTCCAAATGAGGGGGAGGGATTTTGTCGGGTGGGGGGAGGTCAGTTTTTTTCGCGAACAACTGCCATGTTTAGGAGGGGCTGCAATCCCTGGGCATGAGACGGGCTTGAATGGTGGAATTTTTTCGGGATAAGCGTAATATGGGGTTGGAGTAAGGGCTTGGTGAAGAGGGGAAAGGGTTTTAGGGTCGGATCCTTCTCCGCCCCAAGGAATCACGCGTTTAGAAAGGGCTGCAATTCAGAAGTGAGTGGGGGTTGGGTAAGGACCTTGAGGGGAATAGGTTTTAGGATTAGTTAAGTTAGACGTTTGCTGGAGAGACTGCAACCCGCGGTAAGAGATGGAGTTAAGTAGTGGGCCTTTTGCGGGGATAAACAAAAAGAGGGGCAGGGTATGTGTCTGAAGTGTTGGAATAATAGTTTTCGAGTGATTAATCAAAATTGGCTTGGAAGGTGCTGCAACCAAAGACTTCGGCCGGACATGAATTTTTACGGGGTTGTTCTAAAACGTTGGATATGGGACTGAAGAAGAGGAAATGATTTTTAGGGTGGTAAAACCACCAGCTTACGTATAAGGCACCAGATGGTGACGCCGGTGCGACGAATCTAATTTTAAATTAACGAATTTAAGTGGTAATATGCTCAACGTTTCAATTTCATTAATAGTGCATATTATTCAGCATGAATCTATCGAATAAGTTTCAATGAGTCAACGAAGAGGGGTTCGGAGAAGAGAAACTGCAAACCAGGGTATTAAACAGACTTGAATGTTGGAATTTTTATCGGGATGAGCGGATAGGGGTTGAGTAAGGGTCTGGAGGTTGGAAGGGTTTTATGGAGGGAGTGGGACAATATCCGAGTGCGTGAGAGAGGGGGTGTGGGAGGAAGAGGATTTCCAGTGGGGTAGGGTGAAGAATTAGGGTATACGCATTGGATCGGGGGGTTGGAAGTGGGAGGGAGGGTGAGGGTAAAAGGGTAAATATGATGCTGGGATGGGGATGCGGATCGGCTCTGTCCGCGGAGTGGAGTGGAAGCGAAATTTCGCGCCCGGATCCGCGTCTCTCCCGCTTTAAAATTTTCTCCCGAGCGTATATTTTTTTCCTCCCACTCTTCCCCGCAGCTCAGGTAAAGTGTCAACTGCGCGAGCGAGGATAATAGTGGGGGGGGGGGTGGGAGCGGGCGGGTGGGTTTTTAAGGCAGCCTTCGACGGGAAGCGAGTGGAGGAGAGCGAGTCTGAAGGAGTTCGCGCAGCAGTTGAGTTTCTGGGGGTCCACCTCTTCTGTCCCTCCTCCTTCTCTCCCCTCCCTCCACCTGACTAATGAAGCATCGCAGTTTTTTTCTCCTCTTCTGGGCGAGGTATTTTGCGACGGATGGCACATCGTTGCCATCTATGGGCGGATGAGAGAAACGCGCACACACATCGCTTGTGCCCTTAAGTCACCCCACCCTGTCTCTCCGTTGCGTTCTCGACAAAGCCATCAGCCTCCCCGAAGTTTCAATTTGGATTTTATTTTGGAATATTAGTTGGGTCTTTTTTTAAGCAATAATATAGATTAGATTATATTGTGTAGCTGAGGGTAATCAAAAATCTTAGAGCTTACCCGAAATATTGATTTGGCGGTCGTTAGTAGTATCGTGGGAGTTTGCTTCTATTTTACAATGGTGATGAATTTCCGATTCGTTGCTAATGAACCCTTGCACTGGTCATCTGCATTTTTGCTAAATGAAGACAAAATTGACGGAATTCTCGGGTTGAGACAGGATTCCAGGTTAAGTTTCATTTCAGAGTTCATGATCTGAGAAAGATAAAGATATGCTCTCCGAATTGTCCCAGGAAACTTATTACCGTGCTGTATTTCAACACTAACCCTGTCATTTTCACAATGAGTAAAAAAATGGGTTAATGATTACTTTCCTGTCTAGTGAATGAAGCATTTTTGCTTCTGTGAGTATGCAGTATGACATAAAACGTCAAGTTCACTCTTGCTCTTCTTTTCCACAGCATTGTCTATTGTAGTAGCAACTTACCGATCATGTATATACAATGCATTTCATCTTTTATTTTCTTTGTCTTGTTTCTCTCTTCAGCTCAGTATGTTTCCTGTCTCTCATCGCTTATACTGACTTTGGTATCCTTTCCTTCCTTATTTCCGGCTTGCTGAAATATATAATTAAAGGCGATAAAACGCGAAGGAATTATTCCTGCGTGAAGCTAACCATGTGACTTGAAAGGATAAGCAGAGCGCTCATTCTTCGTTGCACAGGGAGAAGCTTAGGATGAAGCTATTTAATATATTTAGAGCTCAAATCCGTTGAGTGTGTGGAGCCTACTCGCTTCAAGGTTTGAAAATTAATTCGGAATTGTAGTAGTGTATTTTTTTAAACATTTATCTAGATTATACTATGTTGATAAGTTGGGAGTAATGACAAGCCGACTTAGCTTTGAGTGCCAATCAGTGAACAACCTACTCTTTTTTAATTCATGGACTTGATGCGGAAATAGTTCGTCCTAATGTTGAACATAATAGATAAATTTAAATAAAAAAAAATTTCCAACTTGATTGAAAAAATGAAAAAAACTAGTAAATGGTTAGCAGTTACTAGGTGACCAGCGTACTAACAATGCGGGTTTAGCCTTATTTGATGATCGCAGTAAGCTGAGAAAATACGCAGCACCTTTATTCTAGGGAACCCTTTCCAGATGACCTTATTGACTGGCGTTGGATACGAAGGACTGAAATCGTATGCGAATATTTTCGATTGCTGAATTCGCACTCCTTGATCTCCTACCTATAGAGGTCCCCAAAAACCCAATCTAGATGCCGCGTGTGGGGCTTGTCGGGAGAATGTTTTTTTGGCGGACTCGAAGAGATTGTTTGGGTGCGGGAGTAAGGCTTCCGGTTTTAGTCCGTATCGACCTCCACCAGGTTACGCTGGGAATGCTAATGGCATCAGGAAGCAACTCTGCGAAAATGGACTGAAACTTTTGGACGCGAGAAGTTGTCTCGTTCCTTAGTGTAGTAGTAGTTTTAACATTTTAACATGAATTGGAAAAGTGTACCTTTCCAAAGTACACTCGTCTTACTTAATTGCAATTTACCGTTCCACTCTCATAATATAATTCGGCTTGGGGTTTCGAATCGAATCTCTGGCGAATTAAGATTATTAAGACTCAATTTGCGAATTGAAATAGCTGCTCCCTCTGCTAAATCAATTTAGAAAATCGGACACAATATTGCTCCATTAATATTCGCGCTCCTAATTTAACGTGCTGGAAGTTCGAGGAGTAAATTAACAAAATAGCCTTATATTTAAGAAGATGTCTCGGACTTCAACTTCTGTAAAACCTATCGTGCGTGTATTACAATAATATAACAGAATAATAATATCTCGACATAGTAGAATGGTGAGCGAGGGAAGACGGTGGAAATTAATTATGATTGAGAATGTGGTTAGCCAATTTATTTTCGAGCAAAGTCCTATTTCTATTCCAAATATTGTAAAGCTCTTTTGCTAATATTCACTGGTTCCGTCCACTCGGATAGGCTATAAATGTTTGCTTGAAATAAGCGGAGAGAATTTAGTTCACATATTGATCAGCTTGTGTTCATCTTTTTTAAAATTTTGTTAGCTTTGGGCAGGCTTGTTTTCCTATCACTAATGTTGGGTGATGAACTTTAGGGACTCTCCTTTCGTCTCCACTTTTTCGCAAATAACGTGGGTAAACGCTGTCTTTCTTGGTGTATATCGATACGGTCTTTGATCTTCTCTAATCACCCTCAAAAATTGTATTTTCTTGACGTCCAATATTAACTGGTCTGATTGGATCGACTGTTCGCCTAACGGTTGTAAACTGGGCGGTAACTAATGCTATGGGCAGTTTGACTCATAAAAATTATTTCCTCTACATTTAAAATAATGTCGAGTTGATGTAATTGTTAATTCAATTTTTAGCCATAGCTTGGAATCCTTTGCAATTTTGCACCTGGCTAAGAGGGCATGTCATACACCTGTTAAGGTCGCAGGAATGATTGTTCATAGGCCTGAAGGTGGGCAATGATGCAATGTGAGGAAAAATCAACCTAAAGATTCAATAGGTGTCGACATTTTCTCGAAAAGAAAATTGCAGGTCCTGGAGTGAGACCTAACCTGTGAGTTATGCAGCCGAATACACTCTTGGGTCTGATAGGTGTAGCTCCTGCGGAGGGTGAAGGAAGAAGCCAAGTTCCCGTGCGGTTGCGTTCGACCGTTTGAGCGCGTTGTCAACTAGGTTGGTATATGGCCAATACGGCGAAAACACTCAGAACTGCGTACAATATTCCACATGAAAAAAATCCACCAGGATCGGAAATGGAGCCACGATCTTATTTTTTATGAACTTTCTCCCTTAGGGCTGGGTAAGAAGGGCCCGAAAAATGTATCTACTGTCGGCGCAGAAATTATGTTCACTCGAGTTTGGACACAAATAAGAAATTAACAAAAAGACTTACAGATAAACTAATATCACCATCATTTTTCTTTTTTCATTCTTTGTTATTTAATGGTAAACTTATAATTTTGAAATACAGTGTAATATTTTTTACCTCGGATGTAACGTAAAAAGTACCGGTTTTGGATGGTGTGCGAGCAAAGCTCCGACTTTGATAATTCGTAACTCAAACACAAGTCCTTCTGGTAGATAGACATGTTTGCTAAACATGTTTTCAGTTTCAGCTTTGTATCTTTAACAGGAAAAAGGTTGTTAATTTTGTAAAAATATTGCATTTCAAAGGTCGTACAGTTTCGTTCTTGATCGCGTTGCAATCCGATCCTGTTTGCTTGCGTACGTTTGCTTCGACCCTGGTGGGGCAGTACAATAAAACATTAGGATATTCTGAACAAAGGAAATGGGTTAAAATCATAATCAAGACAATTAATTTTCTTGTAAAAGTTCGTTGTGGGGAATGTTCTCAATAAAGGGAAAGGATTAAAATCATAGCCATGATATAGCATTTATTTTCCGGTGAAATTTAGTCACGGGGAATTTGCACAGTTGCCAGTCTTTTAGATAGAGGCGTTTTATATCGCAGCTGAGAGTTAATTCTAGATACAGATTTCCAATAGTGATAATACGAACAAAGTGAACCGGTATTAATGGGGCAATCAAAGCATTCATTGGATTTGCTAAAATTATGCATCCTCTTGAGAGCATCGTGAACTGCATCAGGATAAAATGTTTCATCCATTGCTGATGTAATATCTGGGAGTGTTTAATTATATTCGGCGCCGAATAAAAAATTATATATTCGTTATATGTGCCGTAGATCGCATTTCACTCACTCATGACGTATACTATTTCTTGTATTACTGCCAAAAGTAATATTTACGTATACGCGGAACGATCTCCTGTATATTCTCTCCGTCGTTCTAGTCTGATGGATAAGGACACGTGAAGATGATATTGTCACGTCGTTAATGCACAGTTACTTAACGGAAATTTAAATAAGGTGCCAACTCGATACCCGTGTGCATGTTGCATTCCTAACTGACATGCTGGGATTGAAATTAAAATCAAGAATGAGCAGAGTGAGAGAGTTTGTCGGCCGTAAATGCTGGCAATCGAAATTTTTTGTTTATTTCCAGAGCTGACTATGCTGAAACTAAATCGAGTACATGCGACTCGGGACGTCTGGCAATCAGCCATTAGAGATAAAGCATAATGGATCCAGAGATAATGATCTCAACTCCCTCCCACCCCGTTTGGCCAATATCTCGATGCAACTCATCTAAATCCCCGCGGCACAACACGTGAGACGATCGTCTTGGTTGCCCGGGCGACGACGCCGTCCAAGTCCCTTCGTCTCCTTTCCAATCGCTTGTATCGTCCTTCTTCCTCCTCCCCAACCCTCCCGGCGCGTTTCTCTGGAACACACCGTATAAGAGTGATTTCATGTTCTCCATCACTTGGACACCATGGTGGAAGAGGAATCACGCTCTCCGGTAACCGCCCACGACAAAACTCATTCAAAAACTCCTGACCCATCGTGATGCCACGGGGATAAATTAATCGCCTTACATCTCTTTCATTTTACGTACTATTGGAAGTAGGTGTTATTTCAGGGTTGTGCAATTATCACTTCCAACTTAATTCAGCGAGTGCTTCTAAGAAGTCTCATGCATTAGCACCTTATCGTTCAGGTTTCATATTCCTTTTTTTAATTTCAGGGAGTTATTCGTCTTGGGCCTTGGGCTGGGGCCTTGGGGCTTTTTAAGCTATAAGCGGTTTCATATCGAATAAAATCACTGTAAATTTTTCTCTTGAAACATACGATCGTGGTTTAAACACTTTTTGTCATCTTGAGCATGACATAAAGTATCGAAACCACGGTGGTTTGCTAATGAATTATCTTGTAGATGGCTCAGAATGTCGAAATCATGGTTGTTCGTCAATAAAATGTAAGGAAATTAGATAACTTATTTTATTTTAGATGAGTATCGGTCAATATAAGGAAAATATGACAGGTACTGTTTATGATATCCATGATAGGTTTGGCTATTTCTTCGGTTACTTGGTTTGGAGGAACGATACTTCTTGCCTCTGAGTTATATTTGTTTTGCTATGCAAGTTGCAGTGCGTTGGGAATGCAACTATATAGGCTGTAATGGGTTAAATAAGAGGCGAGGAAGTATGTACTCTAGTATGGAACAGAGGAGATCATAGAACGTGTACGGAAAAGCAAAATTGGATGGATGGGATAAACCCTGACACCAGACGGATTCGTCAGAAATGTATACTACAGAGGGCAATATAAGAAGGCAGGCGCTGAGAGGAAGGCCATGGGACACATGCGTGAAGGATCGAGAGAAAGATATGGGAGAGGAATACTATCGAGGAGTATGAGAGTCAGCACAGTCGGCCCCGGTGGCGGCGGGGTAAAGTCCTCGCCTGCTAACCCTAGGGTCGCGGGTTCTAGAGTCCCGCCTGGATAGAATATTATCTGCCCAGGACATGGGTGTTTGTGTATGTACTGGGTTGGGGGAAGAGGGGACGGATCCGTCTCATCCAACCCAGGCTAAATTTAAAAAAAATAATAATAAAATGGGATGTTACCATGTGCCTTTAATTTTGAATGCGAGAAGAAAAATGTCAAAGGGGCATTTAATTTGTGATAATATTACGGCTTTTTGCCTCTTCATATATGTAATGGGTATTTTGGATTGTGAAGGAAAATTTGAACTTAAAAAATAAATGATGCATTGGGAGAATTTATATCAAGAATTAATTTTGAATGTAGGTTGAAATCCCCAAATTTGTATCTTGTTCCAATTCCAATGAGTGTTGTTTAATGCCACCGGAACTTGGTCTCTGACGGATCTCAAGAATTTTGAATTAACTTCAATACCTACCTAAACGATTGTCCATTATCCCTCACGGGAACACAGTATGTTTCTGTGATCAATGAGATAGTTATTATTAATTACGTGCTGCATGGCTAGGTGTTAGATGGGCTGTATCATGATGTGAATTTTAATTCAAGAAAACTAACTCCGAGCACAAATTGCTGATACTTTGAAGAGACTAATGCGGATGTTTTTGCTACATAATGCAGGTGTGGTGAAATACCTGCATCACCGTGAGGAAAGACGGAGAAAATGAAGGAAATGGAAGGCTGAAACAGGGTGTGATGGGTGACCGAGTCGAGCTACAAGGTAGCAAGCAAGTAGTTCATAAAGCATTATATCTATAAAATATTCGTATTATGTGCCATGAAACATTTACTTCCGGGGCAAATTTTACTCTTTCATTACTTTGTTGAGGATAGATTTTGCATTGTGTGCCAGTGGCTTTACCTTGTTGGCGATTCCTTCTTTTAATTTATATGAAAAACTCCACAAGTCGTTTTTTAAAACGTGTTTTCAGTAGGCTAAGTGCATTCTGAATGCTGGTTTAGAATGAACTCTTCTTCATCATTCTCTCCAAGTGAAATATAAATTTTTTTACCAGAATTACAATGCGGAAAAGTGTAAGATCAAAAGTTTTTAACTAATTTGGCACATTTAAACGAATCTCATATCTATCTCTACAAACGGCGAAATTCTTTGGAAAAGTGGTCAGGAATAGGGCTCTGGTATCGCATTGGAGAGTTCTTTGGTTCTACCAATTTTATGATATTCTTAGTCTTATATTAAACAGCGAGTTTATATTGTGAGAGCGATGAAAAAGATGTTCGAGTGCAATGAATATGCTTATAGTTAGCTTAGAAATGAATCAGAGTGGAATTATCCTAGTCATGATATTTGACCCTTTTCACTCTAGAGATCATTCAAGGAATCGATGATTTAGTTTTCGCTGTTTATTCCACCCAGTGTAAGTCTTTACTAATTTAGTATATCGGAGATCAATCTTTGAAAATGTTGACTGAGAAAACGTTTGATTGAGAACCTAGTGTTATTCATTACGCTTCATCTCATCGGCATTTTTTACTTCCCATCGTCTAATTTATTTTTTAATCATTAGGTATGTATTGGGTATGATATTAGGCACTGGTAGCTTAAGTCTTCATTACGCATTTCCTTTAATTTTCACTGCCGAGGCAACCGATGATGAAATAGCGCTTAAGAAACGAAACTAATAATTGTAATAACACGGGTCTTATTACCGACGGATGTGATATGATAATTTTAACCCAGAAAATGAACAGGGCTGACCCAAAGAAGCTTTCGCCATGAGGCGGAACGTGACGGAGGGAACTTGCGGTGTGGAAAAAAAGTGCTTAATGCCTGAAAGCCTTTTCGTGCTGATCGAATACCTTCGGGAAACGAGAAGAGGAGAGAAATAAAAAAGAAAAGACCCCGGAGCTTTCTCTGTGGGGGGTCGACACGGGGTCCCCGGCGTGGAAAAGGGCGTGGGAAAGCATGCGTGAGCGACCGGGTGATTGTTTATGGCGCAAGACAATAGAGCGAGCCACCTCCGACGCCCACACACTTTTCAGAGGTGCATGCTCGCACACTTGTCGCGGTCGGCGGAGCTGGTAGAGAAGCCTGGAGAAGCCGGCGGACGCTCTCTCACACCCGCATCGGCCTTCTCTTCCTTCCCATTCGAACCCGATCACCCTCCCAGTCGAGACACACGAAGGACCTAAGAGAACGTATGGAGCACCTCTCTCGCAATACAGCTCCAACCTTTAAGGGGCGTTTACTTATCACCCTTCTAGGAGCCGCCACAGGGGCGTATTTTCAATAAATCTTAGGTATCGCCGCCGTCAATGGAAATTTTGTGATTTGATCAGAGAGGAGAAGTGGGGATGAACGACATAGCTTGCTATGCAAATGGTCTGAAAGCCTTTACACATTCGCTTCTGAATTTTGAGCGATGATTATTCATTATGGAGAAAAGTAGTCCTCCTAGGGGTTTGTTCAGTTATTTACATTCACTTGATACTCTCTGTTATCTCTTTCGTCTTATGATAAGGAAGTAACTCGAACGTTTAAGGGAAATCCACTCATTATCTTGCAAGAGGTCGCTTAGGCGTGTCTGCGAGGGATGTTGGAGCTTGCCGTCATCTTCGAAAATTTCACGATATGATCCGATCGATACTGAAGAAAAATAGGTAGAGGTAAAAACAAAGATAGCTTTATTCACCAGTTAAAAAAAAACTTGGGAATTGCTTGGCAGAGTTACGATCGTCAATTGAACATGTAATTTAGTGGTGTATGCTCCATAGGTTCTCTCTCAAGTCTCTCAAGCCGTGTTTTGGAAGTGACTCCAATGAAATCTACGTGTTATCCGCAGCTGCCGGAGTGTATTACGAGGAATGTTGGACATCCCTCGGGATTGGGGATTCGTTGAGATGATTTTGGATAAGAATTTGATATTGGTAAAGACAAGATAACTTATTATTTTAACCCAGCCATTAAATCATCATAGATTATTGTAAGATTATCTACGAGTAAGCTGTGACCTAAAGTTGTATATTCATTTATGATACTATTTTCGAAGATGAATGGGAAGGATAAATGGTGAGACGGGTAGTATTTTCTCTGTTGGGGATCAATGAATTTTTGAACCAAAGAATTTCCGACACAAATAACTTTAATAATGAGCTTAGGTATATCAATGATTGAAGCATTCCATCCCAAATACTATACTACACTTGTGATATTCTCTTTTTCCCTTCTCTCTGGCATTCTTTCATCAGTCATGACCATCTAATATGATATGTATTCAATTATATAATATCATTTTACCAGTATAGGAAGCCTCCTCCCCTCGGCCGGGTAATCAAAAGAAAATGCGTCTTTTTGAATTTTCTGTGTGCAGATACATATATGATACTATTGGCCTGGATTGGATTTGGTTTGCAGCAGAACTTTGGGGTTGACTCCTTATATCAATGCGGAGGTTAAGGAGTGTCGAGTGCTCTCTTGAAATCGAGAAATATCGTGTCAACTTGCTTTTTTGATTCACCTGATTTTAGGATGTCATGAAGGAAGAGCGCGAGATGTGTTTTGCAGAATCTACCCTTTCGGAAGCCGTGCTAACTGCTATGTGAGAAGTTACGATTATCCAGGAATGTCACAATACTGCTAACGAAAATGTGTTCGAGGATCTTGCATAAAAGTGATGTTAACGATATAGACCAGTAATTCCCTGGGTCATCTCTGTTTCCTCTTTTAAATATTGGTGCTACGATGGCTATTTTCCAGAACGTAGAATATTATCCGTCAAGTGTTTTTTTTATAATAGACTGTTGCAGTTTCGTAACTTCTGGAACTTGAATGCATGCTTAATACGAGGTATTTTCACTTTTCCCATAATCCTTCTTAAAAGGAAAAAAATAACAATCAACTTGAAGCAGAGAGACTTTCTTGAACCTAATTCATTGACTTCCTTGACCTTTTTAAGTGTTTGCCTACATTGACAATGTTAGGATCGTATTCCTATCCCCTCGGCCTCACCCAGTAATAACTGCTTACTCGGCGGATAACTAATGTAATTACGAATTAATCCACGAAGAGACCTTTAAAATAATATTGAGGTCCTGTAAGTAACGCGCTCAGCATGAGTTGCGCAGATATTTTGGAAATTTAGTTCTGAGAGGGAAAAAAACACAATGAAAGCCATTAGCCGAGAATGGAGGCACGAATTTAACGAATGCACTTTTAATCACGTTTCCACCTCGATTGTTGCAAGAGAAGTGCGTGGAACCTAGCCAGGTAAAGCTTTTTTTTATTACCTCGGAGAATGCCAATCCGAATCCCTTTTTAGCGGGCCACGAGTTGCCATCTGCTGAATGGCAACGGTGTCTAGCGTTCTCCCATCCTTCACCACGGCAAACACTCTCTGCACTCATGCTACCTGCATCCCTTTTTTCTTCCGTCTGCCCTCAGCGCCGCCGCCGATCGGGGCCTATTAGGGAGTGAGGAACGTCTGAATGGGTAGGGAAGGGTTTTGTGCCTGTGTGTGCCGAGGGAAGGTAAAAGAGAGGAAGCTTCAGTAGCTTAGCTAGAGCTTCCAGGCCTTGGTAGTGGAGATGGATGAAGTGGAGATGGGTGCAGCCGGAGATTCACGCACTGATAGGGCCAATCTGGAATAGGACGCGTGGCGTTATCAATCGCTACTCGTCTTCGAGATCTTTTCCTATCCGGCTCGGACCCCAATGGAATGGCATCGCTACCTCTCTCTCCCCCCCTCCATTTTGCATTCACCTTCGTTCGAGCTTTTATTTACTGCCTCTCGAAAATGAAAGCATCCGTGAGCTTGTGTTCCATGGCGTTCATAATCATGGGCGGGTGGCGGGAGAAATAATTTACTTCAAAATTATGGGGGTAAAAAAGTGGATGGGCCAAGAAAGAAGTGCGATGGTGTTGCAGCTCTTAGACAACGGCAACTTCCTTATATTCCGATCTCGTCTATGAAAAACTTTTATGCGTTCTAGCCTCTCTATGGGCGGTGTCAAAATATCGTCTCGCTGCGCTGTAAAACATTAACTCCTCATAATATATTACATATCCTTTTATCGAGGAAGACATACTATGACAGCCGCTAAGTAGAATTACTAGAATGAAACTTGAGAAACTGGAGAATCCAGCCGTGTAAATATAAAATCCGCAAATGCATATTTTTCAAACGTGATATTTTTAGAGCATGCATCTTTTCCATGTCTCTTTCAATAATATGACCACGCCCAATCTGTCTGAGTTTCATACATGTTACTATGAATTTCCATTATCTCGGAGAAACCTTTTGATGTTCTTCCTGTTTGACCGACAGCTCGTGGAAGGCATAGGAAATCACGGGGCCGGCCGTGAATCAATGTGATCCCAGTGATAAGTCACTGAGATGGCATAGATGTAGAGGTACGTGATGCGTCACTGTGACCGTGCGGTGAAAAGAAGAAAGAGATTGAGAAGTGTGGAAGACAATTAGACTTGTTAAGCATCATTGTTTCAGAAACGGCAGGATTAGGCTCAACCGGGAAGGAATTTCATTTTCTCCATTTTTCTATGGGACCTCGAATTAAAATGAAGGGAGCATAAAATTACCTGCATGAGCTCAATATTTCGTTGCTTGAGGAGGACGTGACGTGCCACTTCTAACGTTCAGGTTTTTCATGTTTAAATCCCAAGATTTCAAGTTGAAAATCCTTGAATTTCTATAACGTTTACGGCGCTTTGTAAAGTGCATACATTCGCACCGTCGTAACGATAAGATTGAAGAATAGATTTTTAACTTCTAGGATTTTGATACTTCATTGCTTTAATGTGGCGTGGTAAATTATTCGACTGTAGAGTTTGAGAGTTGATAAAAAGGGTAGCTATAAACATAGACTTAATTTGGAATTACGTACAGTATGAAAAGCCACGTCGGTCGTGCATTGAGTAAATAGTGATCGGGGTGTGAGAAGATGAAGTTAATGAAGAAACTGTCTCTTTGCATTTTCTAGGAATGATCTTTGAGGATATTAGCGGGAAAGCTGTCAAAGACCCCGCTGAGGTGCACTCTTCATTGGCTATTATGAAAAAATATGCTGTTATTTCAGAGAATAATCATGGCTCTAAATAGTTTTATCTACGATTAAGGGTAATGTAGATTTTTCACGGTTCCCATCAATAAAATGAGGTGGTATGCATGGTGCAAGCGCTAATTTTTAGCCACTACTAATCAATATTACAGTTACGGTGCATTCCAAAATGTGAGTTACAAATTACACAAAAAAGTTCAAATGGGAGTTACAGGCGCCCCTTGTGAAATATTATATCCGTTATGAATATCTAACATTTCGAATTTATTTATTCTCCATATATGATATCAAGCTTTGGCAATTGAAATATTACTTGACTAACTCACTGGGTATCATAAGGTAAAAATGGGGGCGTTCGCCCAGTATCACACTCTTGAATGCCTTGATAGCATTAGGATTTATATATAAGCGTTTATTATCAGCTAAGTTACTTTTTACTATCTCAGAATATATCTTTTCCAATATCCTTTCTTATCATTCAAAATCATATTGCACATGCTGTGGTCTTGTTCTCGGTATGATGAGGATTTTATTGAATCTCAGCAACTTTTCTTAGTTTTAGCTGAATACCCTTTGGCATTGATAAAATGATTTTACAGCTAATAAACTGTATTTCGATAACAATTGAGCTAATTACATCCCGCACTAATGATCAATTAAACGATGGACTTGGCAGCAAATGAACTAAAGGAAGCGATAGAAGAAAAGCTAGCGGAACGTTTCCTTCCAGTGAAAAAAAGACAAAAAAAAAGGCTCGTGCGGGCGGATGGAAATGAGAAACTTAAGTTCGCCGGGAAATCGGGGACGACAGCGCATGGACGCGATTACCAATGCAAGAAATGCAGACGATGCGTGGGCGAGCGGTCGACGGCAGTCAACTGTTCTTGCGGAAGAACTGCCGCTTCTAAGGCGCTCGTCGAGGCGTTTTTTTATGCACGGTTCTATGCGATTGTATGTGTGTGCTTGAATACTCGTACTCCTGGTCGTAGGCATTTTCTATAAAAGCAGGCGGCTACGTCTAGGAAGTCCTAGCGCAAACCGGGAAGGAAAGTGTGTATCAAGTGAATGAATTATTCCTTTTAGTTCTTTTAACTCGGCGGACGACAGTGCGCGCAGCAAACTGCTGGCGCGCGCGATGTGAGTAGGTGTATGCCGACCAGTTTTCCAAATCGGGAACGAATTCTGCCCAGCGTAATTGGATCTCGTGGACGTTGGA
The DNA here is from genome assembly GCA_963169105.1 of Ceriagrion tenellum. Classification (NCBI taxonomy): domain Eukaryota; kingdom Metazoa; phylum Arthropoda; class Insecta; order Odonata; family Coenagrionidae; genus Ceriagrion; species Ceriagrion tenellum. The sequence continues at coordinate 110,789,688 of OY720637.1, forward strand.
CGAATAAGGGGGCGGATGAAAAAAAATGGGGTGGAAGATTAAGTTGTAAAAGCTGCAAAGAAGGAAGAAGGGTGAGGCGCAAAAAAGTCGCAGGCTCGCCGTTTATCAATTCTAAAAAAAGTGAAAGATTTAAGGCTAGAGGATGCAACGGAAGAGGGGGCCATTAACACCAAGCTTCTTCTGCCGATCCTTTTACTCTGTTTTGCTTTTCCTCGTGGCGCAAATCAGCTGTTCTGAGCGCTTGCTTTTCTGTCTGTGGTTTTTATCTTCACTTGAGAAATATGCGGAATCTTCATGCTCAATCGTTCAGTACTTTATTTTGTGTTGTTATTGGAAGTTAGTCGGCGTTTGGGCAGTTAGCAGAATGATTATCCGCGGTATGGTGACATTTATTTGCTTTTATTTAACACTGCTTTTGAACTATTTTCAGAGATTCCTATATACCGAACTAAATTTTCAATTCAATAAAAGCCCATTATCTTATTAACTCTGTGATGCTAGAGGCTGTATTTACTGGTTAACGTTTTCCTTTTATATCGTTGCCTAAAGGGTTATTAAGGTCCAATAAACTTGAAAAATTTGAAGAATAGGTTAATTACGGTCAAGAAATACTTATTGACAGGTTTTTTTACTAGTATTTCATTCGTTTTTTGGCAGAACGCACGATCGTTTATAAGTAATATTATGTCTCAGAATAAGAATGAACTCCCTGAATGCAATATTTTTTTAGAGCTAAAGTTTCTTGTCTAAGGTGTTGACCCTGACGTCATGCTACACACCCAAACAATTCTCCTTCGGATGGTAGAAGCGTTTAGAGGCTTTACGACAGCTCTGCTTCTTTACGATTTGCTCTGTGACACCAGCCTAAAAACGCAGCGGAATTTTCACGGAAGGGTAGGATATATCTGAGGATATTCGCGACTCACTCCTTCATTAATTACAATTTTGCTAGCCATTACAATTGAAGGAACATATAATGTGTTGATCATGGATAACTTTTATGATCAGGGATACTTTTATGGAGGGGAATTTGAAACACTTTGCGGAAATTCGATAGGGCCGCCCTAAATCCGTTTCCGTTTTCTGTTTTCCGTTAAATCGCAAAGATTTAGAGTAGAGACGAGAGGCTTATCCCTCAGAAGATGCAGTAATATCTTTGACCCTATAAGTAATAAATTGAGTTGGATAAGGACACACTCAACTAAAAATTAATGTATCCTATGGTGTGCTTCGTAGAATGAAGAAATATACTCCAAGACGTGCAATTTACTTTCCGCCGTAGTGATAAAAAAGTTGACTATGCTGGAGCTTTTAAAGAGGTCATTTTTTCCTTCAATCTCTTTCTTTCTTTTTCTTTCTTCTATTCTCTTATCCATCGAAAGAGATCTATCGGATTGAGAACTCATCCACTGCAATAAATTACACAAACCCTTGTGAATGACGGGCGTAGAATATTAGACCCAAAAACTTATAAGACAAAGACACATAGAGCGCAGTTTAACAAATAAAGACACAAGCTACAAAAACATATAGGGTGAAATAATTTCACAGCTCATTAGATTAGTGCATACAAAGATAATTTTTCACTAACGTCTATAATTCAAAGGCCTTAAATTAATTTGGTGTGTTAGATTTGATAATGGAATAAATTCACTTAAACTAGTTCTTCTGTCAGTTTTTGTTGCATCCTGAAGTCGCAGTGAAATGATTATGTTTATCTATTGCTAAAGCTTAGGGTATCTGAGTGTATACGAATTTTTTATAGAGTACTCCATGTTTTATAACTGACTTAATAGATATGAATTCTTTTCCAATCCAACTGAATATGGCTTTACCATTACCTCAGACTTATCTTCAACCATATATAGACCGTTGATGAGGTAACGATGTTAAGAGAGCAATGAAGTATACACATCCATCATGAAATATGTATTTGTCACATTTTATCATGGTGCCGCGCGATTATAAGTACATGCTCTTATGATCACAAGTTCCTCTACAGTTTTACAGTTGGTTGACTGCTTCTTTCCTTTCTCTTCTATCCCCTGTTTATTCCTTTATTCTCTGATGGCATATCTGTTTTTATGTCCCTTAGCATTGGGTAAAACGTTTATCTCTTTGGCTTGGTCGCGAGACTTATATTTCTATTTTCTCTTCTATCATGTCATAAAATCTCGCCAAATCTCTTCTTTTGAGCGTGCCATATGATTCCTCCTTTGATATACTTCTCTATACTTCACGTTTATAGTGTTGTCCGTCAATTCAGTATTTAATGTTCGCCTTCAATATGCTAAAGGTGTCTTATTTTCTCGGATCCGTTTTTATTTAAATAGTCCATATATCTGATCCGTTAAGTGCAACACTACACCTTTTAGCATATTTTCTTTGGCAACTTAAGCAACGGCATTGAATGCTTTCATCTAGCACCGCAGACGCCCCTGGGTTCACAGGAGTATGTGATCCCTGCGAGTGGCATCAGTCACTGCCGCACCGAGGATTTTGCTACGGTTTTTTTATGCACTTCGTGGGTACCAACGTAAATGATCGCTCCAGAGTTCCGGAAAGCTTTTGCAGAAAAAAACAAGCCAGTGGGACTGTGTGCAGCGACAATGAGGGTTGATGGGCGGGGATCCAGATTATAAGGCGAGGAGCGCGGTGCGTCATGGCAGTAGTTGCGGAGGGAATCGTAAACATTGTTAATGGCGGCATCGTTGGCTAGGTTTTATGATTTTTGAGCCATTTCCGTATGCTTCAAGGTCAGTACACGCACACAGCCAAAGCAACGTATGAATCAGGACATCAATCATCGAATTTATTAAAAATATTTTTCTTCTGCTTACTCTACAAAGTCGTCAATTATGCGAAGGCTTCCTTCTGCAGTTTTTCTGTTGGTGGTTACCTCAGGAGTTGAGTCTATGCAGCTGAGATACATACATCAAGGTGGGAAATTTTTCCGCGCCAACGCTATGGTAAACGTTTTTTTCATATCGTTTTGCCGAGCAAAGGCCTTGAGGGCCTTTATGCATGGTTTGCGCGGTCGACATAACCTTCTATAACACCTGCTGGAGTTGATCTTCCCTTATTAACGGGGTCAAACAAGTGAAAAAGTGATTCCGGTTCGAGATTTTAGTTAGTACCATTCGGGGAATTGTACACTCAAAGTCTAGGCCTCTTGTAAGATATAGGGGCTTTAGTCTGAACTGTAGAAACAGCTAAAACAACAAACCTGAGTGGTAGAAATTGTGGAATAATGAATAAAATTTTGAGGTTTGGTTGGTAGGTCAGCCATTGGGGTGTTACCCATTGCAGACGCTTTCGCTTCCTGTAAATTGGCCTTAAACTGGTCTCTTCATGTCCCCACGAAATGGACCTGTTCTCTCTTAAGAATAGCTAGTGTTTTATAGCCAAGGCATAAAAAAACTTTGCATAAGAGAGAACATTTTTAAGATTGGCCTACGATAGTGATGCAACATTCGATTTCCTGTGGTTCTGGAATCCCCTTTCCTTCCGCTTACTTATTGATTGCGTTGCGTTCAATTAAAGTAAATTTCTCATTTCATGATTCGATTGGTTGAATAAAATATGTATTAAAATTAAACATAATCAATCATTGGTTTGTCAATTCAGCCAAGGGAAACAGTCAATGATGAAAGCGCTAGTGGTGCATTGCGATAAGTATGGGATGAAGATAAAACATTGCGATAGGTATGGGATGAAGATAAAATATACCAAGACGAATGTGATGAGATTCTCTTGACACAAGAAGGCGGGTCGGAATCGTATACGGGTTGGCGGGAAAAAATGAAGCAAGTCGAACCGTGTACGTATCTGGGTAGTATTTTTGGAGGAGAATGGGTTTAATAGTAGGGACATAGGATAATTGCCATGGCTAAAGAAGCATTTTCAAAGAGGAGGGAATTGATGAGGGGGGCATAGAAAAAAGGCTGGTGAAAACTCTTATAAAAGCGTGGCACTGTATGAGTTGGAGACTTCGAAGGGAGGATGTACGTAGACTTGAGGTACGTGAGATTTGGGTGTGGAGAAGGATGGAGGGGGTGAGTTGGGTGGCGAGAGTTGTAAGATCGAGGAGGTATTTGACATGGTTAGAGAAGCAAGGAAGCTGGTGGCGGAAGTTCGGAGGAGGCAGAAGATATGGATGGACGGCGTTTTGAAAAGGGAGGGAATGTTGAAGAGGGTAATAGAGGGAAGAAAGCTGGAGAAGCATGGAAGAGGAAGGAAGAGGATAGGAGTTCTTAACGAAATAAGAAGATGGAGTATAAGGATGGATTTAAGAGGGATCTAATAGTGGATCACCAGTGGGAAAGAAAACAACGTGATGCCAGAAATTAGGACATTAGGATAAGTACTGCCAAAAGCTTAACAATCAACTGATAGAAAACAAATGCTCAAAATATGCCGCCACAAAAGTTAGCTTCATTGTAATCTTCAATCTCGTTACCGTATTTCCGACATTATTCCCGTTTATAGCTCGTGGATCTATTATAAAGCATATTACAGCAATGAAACTTAAATGAGTAAGCTTCGGTATTAAACGTGAGTGATTCACGCCAATATTATATTAACTGGAGGGCCTTTTACTTTCAACTTTGCTCTCAGAAATTAACGTATGAACAGTGAAATAGCCGCGAGAAATTTGGCTTCTGCTAAAAACCTCCGGTCACTTCTGTGTTGCTCATTTCTTATGTAGTTCGACTGTCAGTCACTAGTCGAGGTATCCCCAGCTATTCATTCCCAATCGTGGATTGGTGATAAATTTTAGTTGATTCTTTTCGAAAAAAATTGTAGTTTTTCGAATCCATGTTTGCTGTACTCATTTACGTAAACATATTCATGACATTTCGGCAGTAAGGGATGATAGTCTATATTATATGCTTTTTGTAGTTAAGAGGGACTAGGATAGTCAATAGCGAAGTTGTTCTGACAATAGTAGTCGTGATTAATGAAAAAAGACGTGGGTTTAAGTGGGATGATCGACTAGGAATGTTGTATATTAGTCATTAATGGACAGGTAATCGTTTCTTATAGCCTCAAGGACTGACATATTTGTTTCCCTATGCCTGTAACGCTGAATATGTTTAGAATGTCCTTAAAAATAAGCCATGTTTCCTTGGTGTTAATTCTCTCTACAACATTGCTGCTGGTCCTAAAAGACTATCCACTTGAAATTAATCCTTCTGAGATTGAAATGAAAATTTGATATAGTATAGTTAAATGTAAATGTAAACCTTGAGAGAAATCCAGTTTCAGCCAATGGTGTAACGTTTTCGGCAAATTACCGTTTGGGAGTTCCTTGGAAACTTCGTGACTGTATTTCAATTGTATTAATTTTGGTTATTGTGTATGGAAGATTAAGAGATAGATGTCCGAACTTGATGGAAAATGCGTCCTGGTTATGCTGAATAAGATGAAAATAGCGATTATGCAGAGTCCGATGTGCGTTGGGATTTTAATTAGGGAATGTATTTTGGAATGTTGGGATTTTTATAAATGATGCTTATTATCATATTTAATAATTTTGATACCCAAAGTACTGTTGTACATTCACATACTTTAAATGATGAAATGATCTCATTACATTCAAGTTGATTAATTTGTTTTAGAGAGGTTTAGCTCCATCGCAACTTTTCATTTAGATATTCTGGCATCAGTTGCCGAAATCTTCTAAGCTCGTCAAATGGGAAACCACCTATGGAACTTTATGGGGGTGAGTATGGAGTAATTTTGGGTGTCTAATTGAGGGGCGAAGTTATCCATTTCATATTTTCGTCAAGAGCTTTTCCTAATCACCTCGCAGAAGAATCAGCCAAACATTGAAACTAGTCGATTTTTTCAGAAGAGGTGTACGTAGTTTTCCTCAGTTCTGGGCCACCTCACTGGTTGTAAAAATATCTTTTCTGCACTTTTGTCGAATTGCTTGTTAAACTTATTTTTGGTGCCCCACCTGAACTTTTATTGATACCAAAAATAAAATCGGTTTTAAAATACAAACTAAAATAATACGTTCTAAAATCCTAATTAATTCCATTAGAAACGAGAATCTAAGAGATGAGTTCCGTAAACGGTTTCTAATGTTTCATCGTCACGCATGAGTGATTTCTATTACACAATTAATCGTGGAAGCATTAGCAGGATTCCGAGTGAATCCTTTTTTTCTCGCACTAGAAAAACAGATGCGAAGCAATTTCTCATGGTGCGTATTTGTACCTTCACTCAATTGTTTTGTTTCTTGACTATTTATCTACGTGCAGCAAATAAACCCATTCTTAGTGAGCGTCACAAACGAGTCGTAAATTAATCGAAAATAAAACACCTTTCAAACGCTGATGAAAGTAAATCCGACGAAGTGAACCAAACCTTAAGTACATCAGTTCAATAGCTTTAATTTTGTTATTTCTAGTGCGCTCTCTCCTTTGCTGATGTCTATAATTGCCCATATTAGTTGAAGGTTGGACGTATTGAAATAATGTGTCGAGCTGGAAGTTGAGCGGGAGTGAAGTAATAGCACGCGTCGCTAAGTCGGTAGGTTATGCTAAAAAATACCCAGAGGTGTAGTGCGGTGCGTGATGTCAGTAAACATTAGTTGGAATCACATGAGTGATTTTCAGTCCTTGGAAAGTATATCCTTTGAATGTGTGTGAAGGCTTCAAGGAAATACCTCTGGGAATGACTTACAGATCAAGTCGAGTGGTATTTTCCTGCGTCTAGTCGAGGCAGTTCATCGGATACGCTTTCACCGTTAGGCCAATCCGAGGCGAGTGATAATATTTATATAATGTATTTAGTAAGTACTTAATCGAGCAATAATATTTGTCATTAATTATGATTTTCGCTATCATTCATTGGTAATGACTTTCTGACGAATAATTGAGACCAAGTGAAAACATTTTCATTTAAGTCTTCAACAAATCACCAGTAAGTTACCATACGCAACGTTGTATCCGGCTTGAGAGAGTGGGACGGTACCTTCTCTGTAAGTGTATAATAATAAAATGGCTATTTTCCTGTATTTCATTTATAAGCCAAACATTTACACTAAACTGCTTAGATTCATTGACACAGAAATGCTTTATAACTGCCGTTGGAAAATGAAATCGCGAAGTCGTTACTAAAGTCATCATTGTCATTCTTTGTAACTGCCTATCTGGTATTTAATAGATCGGAAGGCTTGAACTATGACATATCTGTGATTAATTGAGCTAATTTAACAAACAGTCGCAGAAGGAGAAATGGTTAAAATCTGTTTAGGATAATTGCGAATTAAGGGTATTCAACTTGCATTGAAAGACGAGAAACATAGATTAACCAATCACAGGGTAGTTGGCTAGTATGTGAAATTTTTCCTCCCCAAGTGTACGCTTGAGCTGATTTTATAAGATCTGAGAACTTGCACTCATTGTGAAATAACTTGCTTTATGTTTAAAAAATATACCACAACCCTTCAGTTGTTGTCAGTGAAGTAAAATAGCCCAATTACATGGTTTTGCCGAGAAAAGCTTAAGCCGGAAGGACGAGGAATGAACGTCTAAATGACTAATAGATGGCAAATCCTGAAGTAGTACCCCGAATCTGTCTGTTTCTCTCTTTCCAGATTACGTTTTAGACATTTCTAGAATTTTTCATTGTATTTTTTAGAGTTCAATTATTTTTACATTAGCGACATTTTTGGAGCAAATTGGTGCAGTCACTTGTGGTGGCTTTCTAAAAAATCAAGGATGGAAAAAATGACTGTGGGATGAATTTCTTTCCTGTGTCATTATAATGCGATTACTTCATAGAAAGTTCAGCATATCGAATTTGCAACTATGCGTTTGTATGCGTGATACCTATACCGGAATTGTTTGACTGTTTTCTTATTTTTTACTTTCTAGGATTGACTCATTTGGTAATTTCTCACGCCATTTTGTTTCTAAGACGGTGACTCATATTTTAAAGAACAGGGTCACCCATCGATGAGATTTGAGATTAAGTTATAACTTTTCAAAGAAATGATAGTGTATATATTCTGGGATTTATAACACTACTGCTCATTTACTACCATCAGGTATGAACAAGTCGAAATGGTCCTTAGGGGAAGTTGTAGACTTTTAACCCTGTAAAATTTCCTTCAATCAATAACAAGCCAGTGGGTATACTTTATCTTCTGATAACATCAGATACTAAAATTAATATGTAATTACTTTGGCGAACTCTATCAATCTGAAAGTATGGTAACTCACTATGTTGGCTATGAATCTTTATTTTCATCACCTCAGGGTTAAAATTGGATGTGATCCTATCTGAGGAAGGTATTATATTTCTCCTGTTTCCTTCCACTTTTATCATCTATGAAGAGTCTTTTTAATGGATCATGCAGAAGGCTTGTAAAATTTTATCGCGCACGATTACGCACAAGGATATCTCCAATACTTGGCTACCTGAGTTAAGTTTTCTAATGGCATTCAGCCAGGTCGGTATGGCCGTTGTCAATTTATTGGAATGGAAGTCTTCCTACTATAGCTAAGCTTTAGCGCAAACTTTTCTCATATCTGGTGTAGTAAGCGTACATATAGATATTCCTAAATGCTTATTCCTGCCCATGGTGAATCACAGGAATTTCTAGATTATTTGAGCGTAAGCGCGATTACGTTGTCTCAATTTAGTTTCGTTCCTTACTACGCCTCAGACGCCCTTAAGAGTTCTCCATGCCTCTCGATCGTTGCATAACCCTATCTACTACTGCTTGCTCCCTAGAGCGTTTACTGGAATGAAAAGAGTAGGGGAGGGATAGGAAAAAAGCGATTTCTGCCGCCCATAGCGATATCCCACGGTCTCTTGTCGGTAACTTGTTGCGGTTTTTATTCTTTATTCTGGTTTCTCTAGGACGCGTCGTACGCCAGTGCGTCGGCATGATATATCAAGTTGTTAAGGCAGCGGGGGCTCTCCGTTGAAAAATCAACCGCAGGGCAATAGGAATTGCTGCTGACAATTCATATGGAATGCTTCGGCCCGTTTTCTTCGTGCCGTTGCCCATGGTCGCAATTCGGAAACGGTTTCACTTGTCCGCAACAACATTCTCAACGCCCAACGACCGCGGATTTTACCTGAGATTTCAGAGCTGGTGGAATTTTTAACAAGAACTACTTTTTCTATATCTACTCCACCTGCAAGATGGCTTGAAAAATCTTGTGTGGGTTGAAAAGATCGAAATCTCTTTTATCTTTTCAATGTGCGTATGCATGATAAGCATCAAGTTTACCAGCGGTTACTCGATTTATAATATTATATTTTGGAGTCAAGGTAGGTGTCACGGTTGCTCTACTGAATGCTATGAAAGTATGAAGTGAAAAAGGTTACATATTATGGTAGAATTGCATGGGATCTGGAAGGTAGACTCTAAAATAGAGTGGAAAAACTTTAAATAAGAAGGCAAATGTGTCTGATGCCAGGTATCTGTGGATATGGCTGTGGTGAAGTTTTCGCGTATCCCTAGTCTGACACACCAGCTCTATATCCAAGGTGATTACTTCGAGTTGACACCCTACAGTCCCGATTTCTATAACGCGAATGAAACTTCATCTCAAAACATACAGCCGTGAAGTCTTGCGGTTATCAGAAGATTTTCTTTGATTTACGTGAGTGGGTTCGTGCTACTCTGGATGAAAATATACGAGGGCTCGAAAGAAATGTGTGCCAAGGATTGTGGGCTGTATTCGTGCTATGTTTGCGGCGTGAGACGTCAAGTAAACGTCCTTATCGAGGAACACGGATGTCCATCCGTTATTTCTTATTGTTAGCGTGGCAACCCGTCATTTAAGGTACGTACATGACCTTATCTAGCGGTGTCACTGGATGTGTAAATTAATGGAAATTCATTTGATTGCCTAATGTCGACCACTTTTCTTCAACAATCATTTATTTAAAAAATAATAATTTAATTACACTGTTTTTGTGACTATTAAGCTGAGAAGTAGTTACTGGTGATTGAGTAATTTGTGAGGTAATCGTGAGCCACTTTAAAGCTAGTGAGTGCTTAAATATTTTATAACATTAGTTAGTCGACAGACTGCTCACTGTGTGATATTAAGAAAATGAGAAGTTACTCTGAAATGGTATGCCTTCTTTAAATTCTTTTGTGATGAATTCATGATGCGTATTAATATTGTGGAGCTAATTAGAATAAGAATACTACGCGTTATACGTATTTGGTCTAATTAATTGAATGAGGGCATCATTCGTGACGGACAGTAATTACAATATTTCACTCATTCTTTTTCAAGTAAAATTCTTGTTTTATTTACTTGTCTATTCATTCCAACGACATATTTCATTTTTTATTCGGCTTATCTCACATGAAGTTATTCTCCGTCGATTCCGGCGTACTTTATAGGCTACTTGTGTATTAAGTCTTCAAGCTAATTTAAGAGGTTCCCTTTTAGTGCGAATTTTTCTTTCGAACTCAATGAATTTTAGATTTTTCTGCGGTATTTCATCGCGTTTTTTACTAGTTCTTTATGCGCTTGCGCCTGTTTTGATGACCAATTTCGTCGCGCTCTACGTTTTATACTAAAGCAGAAGAAATAGTTCTTAAGTCGCGAGAGTGAGAGGGGAGTGTTTAAAAGAAAGGTAGGCGAAGGCTGGTACCATCACCATGAGCCTTGAGGAGTAATTCTTCCGTATAAACGGAGATTTTCCATGGGTGGAAAGCTCTCATATAAAGATATATAGGGGCGTAGGAAAAGTTGTGGGTACTAAAAACACTGTGGGTACTCATCTAAGGAGGGGCGGGGGTCATCCCTGAGGTGCGATTTCTAAGTTTTCGCTAAATTTTTCTCCTCTCTTCTTTTGACTCATTTCGGTGTCTCCTCTTGAATTTTTGTTCCCTGCAACAAAGGAGAGTAAAAAACGTTGGGGACCTGACATTTTCTAAGGGAAAGGAGACAGTTGCGCTGTATTACACTTTTTATTCCGCGTAAGTTATCAGTGTTTTTGTTTACCATTCACGCCATTTTCCATGGTATATGCTTGCCTTTAATTCTTTTCCATTTTCCTTGTTTCTCTTGTTAGACCGTCTGAGAAACTTGCCTGGATGATGAAAGAGAAAGGATGCGTAAGGAATAATAATTAAAACCTTGCTGCGTTTTCATTACCCTCTTTATGTTAGTTTTTTATTTGAATTCTCCTTTTATGCGTAAATGGCATTGTTACGTCACGGAGGCGGATGATTGCACGTATTAGGTGTGGGATACGTTTTCCCTTGTTGCTGTAGAAGATAACGGACTGGTATGTCCAAGGACGCCGAGACCGTTTCTTTTGTTTTCCGTTTGGTACTTTCTCTGTATTTTATTTGCTTCATGTGTTACAATGACGAAGACCTGTGATCCTGTTGCAGCCATTTTTTGTCCCATTACCGTCCTTACTCATGAGGAGTGGACGTGTTAAGGCTAAGTGCATCTAGAGTGATGATCATGGTGTGCAGTGAACCGAAGCCTTTGACTTCTTTTGCGGTCTCTAGTGATGTATTTGCCTTCAGATGGAGCTCTGAGCTCCAAGAGGGCATTAATTACATAGCTTATGATCTTGTGAGGCAACAAAATCTGATTTTCCTTAGATTATTAATAAAATGCTTTAAAATATTTTTACGCTCTTCTGATTTGAAAAAAATTGATGCTTAGTTAGCCATTAAAATAACTTAGTCACAGCACCTTTAATTTTTATTTATTTATTTTTTAAGTTTCAATTAGTCATGGAAAAGAGATCTATTCAAATATTTTATAAATAAAGTAGTTATAGAGGTCGTAATTGATAAATGCTGCTAACAATGGATTGCAGTACTTTGCGTTTCACTGACTTATTGTTTTTTTTCTTTGTCTTTTTCTTTCTTTTCGATATTTTTTTACGTTGTGCTCCAAATGATTGAGGTTTGCATGAGATTTGTTTCACTTTCTTGTCCATGTTTAAACCCACTATCTTGATGAGGCCAAATATCTATGATACAGCTCCGCAGCTATTAATTGCGTTTTCAGGCTGGACTGATTATTGATAGAACCATTATGGTTCTAGTTGGAGGAATTTATTGCCCCTGTTCAAATACCACACAGAGAGTGCTTTTTATAATTTATTTCCTTTTAGTTTGATACGATAAACTTTTTCCTATATTCATGTAAAATACGAAAAATACAACTTCATTTTTACGATCCAACCGTATAAAGTGGCTTATGAAGGCCGCATTTATTTTATGTTTTGACCCAGGCAGTCTCGGGGCAACATCCTCAGTTCATTCTTTAGCTTCTTCGTATCTTCTTCCGCCCTTGTTGCTGTTTGAAATGCCCTGAGTGGACCTCCTTCGGGCGGAACGTAATACCACCGCTGATGCCTTAAGTCAACCGTAGAGTTGTAGTTACTTGGGTATTCTTTCTGCCTTTCATCCACTGCCAAAATAACAGCCTTGTCCTAATAACCCTCCCATTCTCCGCAGCGTGAATGACCCTCGCAGCCGCTTGCTTGCATCCTGCAGTTTCTTCGAAGACGGCACTTTCAGGGGGGCTGGGGTTTAGTCAGTCATCCACCTCCCCTCCTCCCATACTCGCTAATACCGTTCTTCAATTTCAGTTCTCCCGGAGCGTCTATTTTTATTCTTTTCTCCACTCGACATCGCCCCGCCGCGTGACTCTTCCTCCCTCTTCTCTCTTTGATTTCCGGATGGATGTAATGATTGTGAACCCGACGCCTCCTCCGGTCGTGTGATTGACAGCGTGCGAGACCCGCCCTTCATTTTGCGAAGCGGAAGGTCTTCTCGCAATGGCGGAGCGCTGTTGAACATCTCTCCCCTGCGCGGTTGTAATTACATACTTGGTGGCGCTGGTGATTTTTTGGAACGAATTGCGGGGAGCCGATGACGAAGCACTTGGCCGCCGTCCAGGGGACGACGAACAGACTCCTTAGTTCCTCATCTCTCCTTCTTTCTCCGTCTCTCAGGGGAGACAAGATGAATGGGATGGAGTTAGGAGCAACTTCCTGCTACTTATTTCGCAAATTGAATTTTGGAAATCTTCTCGTATTACCCATTTTTTCCTTGGTCTCGCGTAACAAGGTACAAGGTTTCTGTAGTCTCTACTTAAGATGGTTATTTAGCATGCTTTTTGTCTAGATTCCCGTTTGAAATTATTCTCCTTCGTGAGTAACTTAAAACGCATTCCGAAGAAGTTGATGCTATTTTTTCTTTTTAGCCGCTCTTTTAGTGGATGTTTGGAAGTTTCTCACGTTGAATAAGAAATGCTTTTTCTTGAAGGTGTGGCTGAACGAATCACATAGTCTCTTCCTGGTATTTTTCATATTAGCGCATCATACTCTGAAAATAATGATGAGACAGAGAAATGGATCAGAACACGTAAAAATGGATTGTGAAACAGTTTGACAAATAGAGCTGGGAGGATGGTTGAACAGAAATGGAATTTTAAAACCGAATGAAAGGGAGTAGACACTAGTTAAACATGAAAAAGGAAATGAGAGAAAGAGACCAAGGTAATGCTGAGTTGTGCTGGAGGCCTTTGAAAATCGATAGTGTCCTATGGTAGCTTTCCTTTAATGTCTTAATATATCCGCGATCGGTAAACTATCTTAAATTGTTTCGTTACACATTGGACTACATAGCGGAGAAAATACGGTCTAAAATGTGCATCCTAGCCTTGTACACACCTTTGATAAATGGGAAATTCCACTGAGGAAAAACCATTGATCCTGACCGGGACTGTGGTACGTAAGAGGACCCTCAAGATTTTGTTGAGGACGCCTCGGTAGCTTAACTGGCTGAAGCACTCAGCGCGATATCGAGGGACCCAAGTTCAAGTCTGCACTTGCAAGTGTGAAATGCCGTGGCTAGTCTCACTGTCCTCAAAATTCGTCGCACCTTGGATACTTACTTATTTGCTTTGAGTTAACCCCTTGCTACTCAATAATATTTTGTTAATAATTTTCGTCTATGCCTCTGCTGCTAAACGCTCCATCAGAGTGAAGGTAATTTTCAAGCGCTCAAGGGGGAATGGTCAGGGTTACGAGAAAACGGGATAGGTGTGGTGACGGGTGAGCTTGCTTGGCGTTGGCCTCAAGAGCATTTCTCCTATTTTCCCTATATGCAGTCATGGGTTCCTGAGCAACGTCATAAAAATGCAGGAACCACAAAAGTATTTAAAATTCATGTATGGGATGTGAGAGGCGGCGACATTTGTCTTTGAAACCATCCGTCCCTTGGTTAACTTAATCATTAATCATTGAAACCTTTGGTGGTGAGTGAAATCTTCCATCGAAATATTACTAATTCCTCTATTCGTATTTATTGTTTGTTCAATTCAAGTGACTATTTTTGCGTACTCACGGTCAAAACGCCTTACATTTTTATCGGTGTTTGAGCCATCGTCGATACGCAGCGCCGTCGTTACCACCTATTTGAACTGCCTGACGATCCAATATGCATATGTACGTACGAAACCCAAGCTATTAAAGCACTTCATTATCGTTCGCTTTAAATAAGGATTGCAGTTGATCAATCATTGTACAATCAAGACCGAAGTTTTTACTTTATCGCAGATTTCGAGGTGGTACTATTGATAAATTGAACGTTTAATTGTACTATTTTCTTTTTATCGAACAGTAACATCGATTCTTGGTTCCAAAAATGTGGAAATTCTTTCATATTCACGTTTTCGTGAAGTAGTCGACGAAGTGCCGAGGTAAAAGTTATTCTATTTGTTCAATTTAAATGACTATTCTTTTTTTGTGAAATTTATGATACATTTCTGCTTGTTTACGAATGACGACTAGTGGTGCATATTTTGACATACGAGCCAAGCGATGTGCCGTGTGTTAATGTTTGCCTCGCTATCCATTAGTTACTCAGAGAAAGTTGTGAAATTACTTTTTAGTACTCAAGTTAAAAATCATTATTGCCGAAATTCAGGAGAAGAAAACTCTGTTGGGTTTCACAAAACGATCCCTGGCGACCGCAGTATTTGGCATGTGGAGTGATGCTGTTTTTACCTTACCCTCTAGATTATTCAAATAAGCGTTGGAAGAACACTGTCCTCTCGGAGGGATGTGACACAACGACATACAATGCGTGGCACAAGCAAGACAGCCATTTCTTGCTTGCTATTAACTTTACCTGAGCCACGCCGCCTTATTTTATCCTCAGCCCTCCATTCATAAGCTCATGAAATGTTATCGATTCACTTTTTCGCCGCCGTCTGAATAAAATTTATATTTTTTTCGCGGAAAACTTTAAGACGCTGAGTCGTCCGGAGACGTATGAATGACGCGTTGATCGCTCAACTTCTATCTCTACTTCCCGTTCACTAAATACCTTCGTAAAATTATCTACGGCAAGTTATTCTCAAGGAAGAAGGACATTTTACTTGGATTATACTGTGTAATTCAGCCGGTAAAAGCACCGTTCAATGCCGTAATGGCCGTTCTAAACAAAATACTTATTTTGAAAATATTTCGTACCGTTTTATGACTGCTATGAGTAAGTTTTTTAAGCTTGGAAAAAGCTATATGGAGCACGGTGAAGGTAAATGTAGTGAATATATTCATTGTACATTAATTTTATGATATATTTATGCTTTTTTACGATTGCCTAGTGTTGCATATTTAGAATGATTGATTTCCTTAAAAATGTTCCTCAGTCCAATTAGTAAGATATCTCCAAAGTGCTGTCCGGATGAAGTTTGCGCCAGTTTACAACCGTGTAAGTGATTCCATAGTTGTCATTCGCCCGGTAGGAAACTTGAGAAAACTTAACCGAGATATTACCTCTGCTGGTGAAGCATCAGGTCCTTCATCGGTGTATCTTCTCTTCCAAACGCCAGGTCACTTGTAACTCATAGTCACGGGCACTCCATTCGTTTCTCTCGAGGAAATCTTAAATATGATCTTGTTTATAGTTATTATTAGTATTTATTTTTGAAATTGTGATTAAATTACAGAATAGTTCTGAGATCTTGTTGGGAATTGTCAGTAAATAGTATTTTGAAGGCCGCTTCACAGAGTACATTTTATTGTACGAACGAATGTATGAATTTCATTATGAGGAAAATTGTGCTGTGTAAAGCGGCAAATTCTATGGTCGTCTGAATGACTGAACGGGAAATTGAACCTGCTCTAATTCCATTCATTTTCTTGTACAACCTATGATACATTCGTTTGTGCAATAAAATGTTTCGAGTAAAGCGGCCGTTAGAGTATAATTATGCGATTCTCAGTCCTCTGTAGTGCTTAATCTAATGGAGGTTTTGTGAACTTCTTAAGAAATGGAACGCAAGACCATTATCTATATGCTTTTGTTTGCGGAGAGGGTCCTAATGTAGGCGCGATTTCATTTGCTCTCCTTAATGTATTCCGAACTATCCTTTCGGCGATTTCTAATTAAGTTTTACAAATAAAATAACGGTCGATTTCTCTTTAATTACTGTCATCATTCGTGATTCCTTGATATTTCATCATAAATTGACTTAGTGTTCCCTATTTCCTCACCCGAAGATGATAACGTCACGCACGCGGCGAAGATAAGTGTAAATTGCTCCTCGAGATTATATTACACTATGATCATAGCCACTCCGTTCAACTTCACAACCTTCCGGAGTTCATTGTATTTACGGGCCCGCCGACGCAGAGGTTTCAGCCCTGTATGTCACTTTTAGCGATGTGCCGTGTGTTAATGTTTGCCTCGCTATCCATATTCGGCTGCCGAGCAGCGAAGCCCGAGGCTGGGTTGGCTCCGACCGGCTAGAGAGTTGAGCACCGGGCAACATAATATGTGAGCGCAGAGAGATGCAAGTGGCAGTTCTGCTTTCTCGTAAGAATAGATGATAAATGGTTTCTCTGAATGGAGAGACATATGAGAACCGGCATATCAGATTGGCGGGTGGGAATATTTATTGCTTTTATCTTAATCGCCAGGGTTTAAGATACCTACCGTAGGCCCCCCCGAGTTACGACCTGGCTGTGTTCCTACCCCATTCGATTGGTGGTATTTTGTCTGCAACGCGGAAAGTAGTCATCATGCGTTGTTGGCCGTTGTTGAAATATTAATGAGTTTTTTAATTCTTCCCTTAATTTAACCACGAATGAGACTAAGCGTCAAATGAGACCATGCATACGCAAAACAGTGAGCACGTTAAGAGGCCCAAAATTTATTTTTTAAGCTAGCATTTTAAGAGTTAAATATTTCCAGGTATGCATGAATGGAAACCTAGACAACGCAGCATCCAGTCGCGGTGACCCTTAAATATCAGAGGTACAATGCGCGGTGAAAGTTGTATGCTATTGATTTCCCGCTCCTCTGAGACATATTAGACTACATAGCGCAGCGGGTCTGGTCATTACTGGGCGTTCTTTACTATCTGTCGTGCGATATAATATCGATCAGCTGGTGATGTTTTAACTTGTAATTACATTGTTCCAAGAACCGAAAGTGACTAATTATGGTTTTTACTGTGGGTAACTGCATTTCAAAAAAGGATATATAGTCAGTTTCGATCATAATGATCGCCGCTTATATTTGAAGTTATACTTAACCCCAGACCCCTCCGCCAGGAGACTTATTTCTAAAGTATTTGCGGGATTCGCTTGTTTCAAATTTTGATTTGTGTTTCTCACTACGTAGTTTGTTGTAAACTTGAAATCTGTGGGATGTATTCCGTTATGTAATTCATGCTCTGAAATCAATATTGTTTTCTACTGCAAGAATAAATCGCAAGATAGGTGCATTTAATTATGTCTTGTATCCATCGACTCGGCTCCTAGTGCAAATTCGATATATGTTTATCTTTTAAAATGACCATGAAATCGAACGACTTTTTCTCGTAAGTTTTGACTCCCGAATCGATGTTCTAACAAGTGTATTTATTTGCGAGCAGCGCCAGGAGTTCCATACATTTTTATTATTCGACAAAACATTCCGGGTGCGCCTCCCTGAGTCACCAAACCTCCTTTTGGCCGGGTGAATCACGGTCACAAGCACACGCACAGCTAGGTTCCCGAGCTCAGCACCGTGCTCCGCTCCACCCTCCGCCGCTGTGGATGGGATGGAGAGAACAAAAAGCAAGCGGGGGCCCATGTGGTAAAATAACGCACGCAAACAAACGAATGGATAAGGCGCGAGGGGCCAAGGAGAGGTCCTACTCCTCTGTCTTTGACTCTTTGCCCTCCCTATTCTCTTTTCTTCCTTTCCGTCCCTCCTCTCTACCTAACCAACCGTTCCATCGCGAGTCATCATGTGTGCGTTTATGTGTGCACGATGGCGGGGAATAGATAAAAAGCCGGAGGAGATATAGAGGTTGATAATAAGCGGAGAGGGAGAGATGTATGAATGTGCGCCCATGGCTGGTGGGTGCGCTTATAGTGTTCCGTGCGTTGGAAGCCGAGCATGTGACCGCGCATGTGGAAGCGGCGGACATGAGCCACGGGAGGGCGTATGCTTCCCGTGCCTCGCTACCGGCTCTTCTACTCTTTTGTTTTTTTAAATTCTTTTTATTTTATATCTCCTCCTCGGCTCTCTCAATCCACTCTCCCCGAGTCCACCAGCCCTTCCCGTCCTCACACCACCATCCCTGAAAGGATTTACATATCGGCTACCGAAATCGCTGTCGGGGTGTCCTCCTCCCTGCCCATAAGATTCCGGGCATGCGCGCTACCCAACCTGCAGATAGCCGCATTCACTCTCTTCATCCTCTACCTCTTCCTCCTCCTCCTCTACATCCTCCCAGTCCCTCCCTCTCAGACCCCTGCCCTCCTCCCCCCGCATCCTCCACAACCTCACCGTCGAGAGTGAGTTCCTGAATCCCTGAAGGTAAAAACATTAAAAGAAAAGAAAAGAGTTGCCCTCGCTGAAAAGTGCATTTAGCGTACTCGAAATACTGTGGTTCTAGTCGTAGCCTAAACTTAGAGATACACCCTTTGTGAAATTCACGGTGAAATAAAAGACATTGAGCTAATTCACCAAATTCTCTGGGAAAGCTTCGGCTAATTGAATTACCCTCGGGTACTATTCAGACAGACACGGAAATGTCTAACTTCGAATATGACGATGGGTGTCTTTAAAAAAATCAATTAGTTTTGCACTAACGTTGAGTTTTCGTAGGGATGTGATGTCAAAACCTCGACATTGTCGAGGCCCGATAATTTCTTTCCATTTCTTAACAAGACTCCAGGCATCATCTAGCTCGGATGTCATAAATCATGTGATATAGTGGTTCTGGTGATTTTCGACGGTAACTTGATGTGCAGTTGTAGCTATCGCTGGATTCATCGCTAGGAGATGAGCAAAAATGTATATACGAAATTCACAACGAAAGAAAATCACTCGCAACTGGGATTCGACGCCTTCGAATACATACCGAGATGGAAACTACCCAGGCGTCCCATTACTTCTTATCCGTGATTTCAGGAAAGATAAAAGTAAGTATATGCTCTCTCGAAGTACCTTTCCTAAAATGCTGCGAATGTAAGTACTTACCCACTCGTGTTCGCATATATGGCACCAAGTCCACGAAGGCGCTCTGGCACCACAGTCCTCGAGGTTAGTTTCATTTTCAAACATCTTAATTCCTGGACCTCCCTCAACTCATCATTACAGGTGATTAAAAAGTTTCAAATTTTAACTCAATGATTTCATGGAGCGGTAACTAGCTCTCTTCTTTTAGTTTGTGAAGCCAAGTAACCAAGCTTAAAGGCTTGATTCTAAGCTGGAACAACTTAAACTAAAATCTTGACTTAAAATCTAAAACTTAAACTTGAAACTAAAATCTAGTACTTTTCTACTGATTTGAAAATAATTTTCTTAAAGCTTTCAACGGGGGCAACTTTCATTGGGAATATTTCAGGTATTCATGGGCAAGGCACTATAGTAAAACATCAGCAGAGTGAACTAGAAGGAGGTGCACACACGTGGTCAATTCAATATGAAAATTAATTATTACATTATCATCAGGTATTGACAATTGACATATGATGCACTCCGAGGTCATTTTTACTCGATGTTGTTGAAACGCTGAAACGCACATCACTTTAATAACTCTACTGGAGAATTTCCACACTTCATTTATTATCTACTCTAAGTTTACGTTACTTCTCGCCTGAAACCACCATTTTTATTCGAAAAAATACTTTCTCTACCGCATACCACGAAGTGGGGGGTCTTTTGCGAATGATTTTTTCCGTTGTACAATTCGCACATTTGTACGTTTTGTAAATGGTGGTCACGGATCTGGACTTTCTGAATGACGGCGTTTGTTGGAATTTGTGGGTGCAAGGAGAAGGTTTTTCGGGGTTAAAGTAGGGAGTGAGAGGGTGCTGGCGATGCGTGCGCTTGGCTGCGGGGGTGTTTTGTGTGTTTGCGAGCGTGAGAGAGAGAGAGAGGTGAGGATTTCGGGAACGAGGGCAGGGAGAGCCTGGGGTCTTGCCAAGAGAGAAAGGTGGGTGCGGAAGGGTGCAGCGGGAAGGAGGCGACGGAGATGATGACGAGGGAGGAGTTGCAGAGGGCGAGAAGGTGGGAAGGCATTTGGACTTTGATTAGATAAACACGGGTCGTCCTAAAGGGCACACTGTGTCAGGAAGTGCGACCCTTGTTTGGGTTGGTTTTGGCCCTTGGTATGGGCTTATAGGGGAAATCGCAGTGATGTGACCTTGGCAAGCGATGGTCCAATTATCTCATAAACAATGAGGAAGTTGATAAGGATAAAGTTGAAAAGTTGATGCCTCCAGGAGTTTTACTCCACGATAAGACGTCGCTGAGGCTATCTTGAAGATATCCATGAGGGTACAGTTTTCTTTTGGCAAATATGCATAGTTGATTTTTGGCTGATATCACATGTCTAATCAGCTGAAAAAACTCATTACAGGCATTTGGCGATACACACATCAGAATTATGGTATTTTTTCAACTGCTATTCGTATGCTGATTGAAATTTCCTCGCAGTAACTATTGATACAGAGTTTTGAGTAGAAAGGTATAAGGGAAAATTCCGAGTACTTGGAGCGTTTAATTTGAGAGAATAGCCTCGCAGAGAATTTTGGTTATCTCTCCTGTCTCATAATTTGGTGACCTGTAATTCTTTTGCTTGGACAATGCATCCATTACTAGCTTAGTATAATGGTTAGGGGATATCATTAAAATCAAAGTGAAAACCTATCCTGGCGATATGAGGTGATATTTAGCGAATTACATAATTTTTCATTTCTTCCATACCAACGGGAATTCAGCATGGCATCTAACGTAAAGGAAGATCATCATAAATTGGAATGTAATTATGTACTGTACTCGACGAATTATTTATTTTGGAAGGCAAGGAAACTAACAATTTTCCCCCGATAAAGTGGTCGTGAATTTTTAAATGGATTTCGATGGTGAATCATTGGGAAAGTATGAACCTCAGCGTGTGCTGGGATGATCAAAATGTCGACTTATACGTTGAGGATCCGTTGAAACGTGTAGAAGCGTGCGCGAGAGAGATCGAGAGCGTGCCCAGCTGAGATGCACGTCTGGCTTTTTCCCGGGGTCGAAATTTTCCCCGGGGCGGTGTTCGAACGCCGGGCTCGCCGCTCCGTGTGTCCGGGACATTTCTTCCTTCCTTTCAGTTTTCATTGACAGCCGAGCTCCCGCTGCTGGCGAATGAGGGAGGCAGAGTATTGGGCGCGCCATGCGGGGGAAGATAGTGAGGGAACGATCGGTAGCGCGAGTAACAGTTTTTTTGTTGCATGTTTTGACTTGTTTATGTACCGGTTGGGGTAGAATTTTTGACGAATCATCGATACCTTCCTATCACCTATCTTCTTCGTCAAATGGTCCATGTTGAACACTTGCGATGGGAATGGAAACATCTAGAATGTTTAGAATACGTAGTTCATTCCATTTAACGAAGGGGCAGTGGCCTTGCATGGTCGTAAAAATGAAACCCATATGAAATAGTTATGGAGTTGATAGAGATTTGTCATTGCATACAGGACTTATTGTAAAGTTAGTTTCTTTTTAAGGGAGGATTATTTAATTTTTTATTCTTGGTTGTCAGGTTCCACTCAAAGAAGTCCATTTTATAAGAGTTGCGCAATTACTTATTAGTGTTATCCTGGTTAGGATAGATTTTTAGATACACCGCTGTTACTCTCGTATTACCATCGCTGGGGTCGCAATACTTCTTCGCTCTTTTTCTGTCTTCATTTGAGCATACTTCCTACTGGGAAATTACTTGTGAGATATAAGAGAACTGGCTTCCCATCCCTAGGAACCAGTTTTGAATGCGTTTGGGCTAAGGTTTTTCATTAGGATCCTGACTCCAATTTAGGTGTCATGGGGGGAGCACATTAATTGAAGCACTCCGTCCGTCGGATGGGACAGTGAAACTGATATCCCCTAGACGCCTTTCTTTATGACGAGGCCAATACCGACGCCGGATTTCTCCCCACACATCCTTCATTTCCTCAAGTAAACCTTCCCTTACTAACCAACCCACCTGTCCTCAATGACAAAAATGACTTCAATTGTTGGCTGCCTCCCCAATTAACTTAAGAACCATACTCTCTACCATCCTTCATACATCCAAAATGGCTACCCTTCTTATACTTCTTTCACTCTCTTCAAGCATTACATCCCCAAAATACCTTTTCTACCTCACCCGCAAATAATACGCAAAACATTTACCTATTAAATCTCTGCTTAATTCAATCATTTACCTCTTTCTCCTTTCCAACCTACCTATTCGTAGCACAGTTTAGTATGCCTCCCTTTTTTCTATCATACTTGACTCTCCTTCACACCCACACACTGAACGCCTGTGTAAATCTAAAGTCTCTTGTCATTTCAGGTGAGACATTAAAACATAATTACATTCCTATTCTCCTTCATGTGTATATTCTTGCTAGGCCTCAGCTCTCGATAATGCCACACTTAAATGGGACGAATTTGGGCTTCTTCATTTCTTCCCTACTGTATCCACTTCCTTTTGTCCTCTACTCTTCTTAAAAAGAACTTTTTCGCTCAGTGTCCTCCGAGCGAACCTTTTATTTTTAGACCTTTTTTTGTTTTTACTGCACAGTGCGCAGACCGATCGACCCGCAAGACTACCTCGATAGCGGCGTGTCTGCCTTCTGGAGTGATCAGACGTGTTCCTACGATATCCGCCTCTTATTGAGCCCCCACTCACCCATCTTCGTTGTACGCTTTATGTTTTATCGTGGCAAAAATTTTACGCAATCATCCATGATGTACGTTAGTATAAAAATGGAGTAATAATGCACTTGGTTTTTTTTAAAGTTTAAGGCTTTATCCGCTTGGGCGATATTGCACAGTCTAATCTAAGACTTGAGCATTAGACGAACGCAAAATTCACGCTCCCGGCGGGATATGTACCCACGAACTTTGGATTTCCAATCCAGCGTGTTACCGCCATATAACTCGCGGTCTGCTCGAAGCAGTGAAAAATGACCTTGAATGTCCTATTGATGAATTGTTATTCTGCGTGCATCGATGCAATCGATGCGCTTCGGCGGGCGTGGACGGTGATGGATGGTTTGTTTTAGGAAATGCAGTGAGGGTTTTGGGGCAAGGACGCGTAGGTCGCCTGGAACCCCTGCTGAACTTCCTCGCCCCTCCCACTCCCTCGCCCCTCCCAAACCCCCAGAAATATTTCGGGGAGGAGGGGAAATGGCAAGTTTCGCAGTTTTGTCTAGAGGTTCAGAATTTTATCCACAGATGGCAATGCCATTGCCGCCGCGGTGTGGCGTCCAACCTGTTGCATGCACGGTCCACTTCGTGGAATGGTGGGAAGTGAGCGCCTTGCGGTGCAAAAGCAAACCTTTTGCAGCTACCCCCGAGTCTCGCGCGTCGATTCCCCACGGTTTTTCCAACTTCGTGGAAGTAGCGCCTCGAGAGAATGTTTCTAGAACTACTCTGGTATGGTCTCCAATAATTTTGGAATTCCATTCGTTTTCACCGCCTATACCTATTTACCATAATTATGTGCTCAATTAGCTGACTCGTAGAATTATCTCTTTCTATGAAATTTGCTTGTGACAAATAATAAATCGGAATTGAAAATATTTGAATATGCAACACTGAGTGAAATATTCTTTCGTTTAAAAAGAAATGATTTGGCATGTGATCGGCCATAACACGCGGAAGTTAAATCTCAAAAATTTCACTAGTAAATGTTAGAAGTCTGTCTCTGCTCATTTACCCATAAAATTTTGCGGAAGTGCGTTCAATTTTTTTTCCTAACCGAAGTTTAGGCCGTGTGATGTAAAAATATTATTTTATCATTTCGAGCACAACTGATGTGACGGAGGATTTCAACACAATATTTGCATCTTTTAGTTTAGCAGCTTTTTTATGTCTTTAAATTACCCTGAGAACGTCTATTCAGTGAAAGTGAAAGTCAAGCTGACTATAATTTGGTTGAAATCAATCATAGGTATCTTAGTAAAGAAAATGGTTTACTCTTTTCTTACGTTTCCCCTGTAGATCCCAGCGCTAATTCCAATTGGACTTTCACGGAAGGGTGTTTTCGGTTGGAAACGGATTTGGCCCTTTTATAAAATCGCCTGCTTTCTTTTCCATTGAGGAAACTTGGTTTTTCCTTAAACCAATAGACTTCTCTTAAGAAAGCTTAGTTGTGAAATTTTAAAATCCCTGCACCATCTTGTAGGAACTTGTGGTGAACTGAGTAAACCTGCTGAATATTATTCATTTGTTCCCACTCGTAAACTAATGGAAGAACAATATCCTAGGAAGAAAAGTGTTCTTAAGAGAAGCCTTCTCCTGAATATTCTATTTTCCGTGATTAAGAGCATATGAATCACCTCTCTAAACGAGTTTCTGCGAGATGAGAAAGTCATGGAACGTTGGAAGAAATTTTGACTGCCAAGAAAGGAACATAGTATAGTTATAGCACTGATGGCTTGAAACGGTACATTCTAATGGAAGCGAATACTCCCCGATGCTAGGGCAAGCCTTTTAGAAGCTAGGTTGAGAATAATTCCGTGAGAAATTCGAACTGGTTGTTGGGAATTCCGAAGAGAAAAATGGCGGAGGAAGTTGCTTGCATACTTGGGAGAGAACAACGAAATTTCCTGTAAACTCCAGAAAAACCCGGAAAAGTTGTAAAAACTTGCTGAGTCAAAAGGAAGAATAATCAATCCTAAGTAATACTCTCTCGGTAGGGAAGAAAACGTAAAATAAGGAAAAATGTTAGACCGGAGTTCTAAAATGGTTGTGACTATGTGAAAAGGGCCAGGATGAAAAAAAATGAAATGGGTTAAGGAAAAAAATACGAGTGAGCAAGTGAGAAAAATCAAAGAGATTGAGAAGGGTGACGAAGCGCCCGGAAAAGGAAGAGAATGAAAAGGTGCGGAGGAGCAAAATCTGGAGAAGAAACGTGGAAGCGTCGGACAAAAAATTTGAGTGACTCGGTGAGGAAGAATGTCAGAGGGCGGAAAAAAATACAAATTGAGGAAGGGCGAGGAGGACTTCGAGTGAGAAAGGAGTTGGGTTGAGTCGAGAGGGGATGGAGTGGTGGACAAAGGAAAATGAAGTTTCTGCGCCGATGTCGAGTGGGGGAAGATGCCTCGGGGCCTCTCGGAGGGAGAGAGAATTGGTCTTGTGGATTTAGGTGCTGGACCATCCATGAGTACGGCATTTACCACTCAGAGGAGAATGAATGCTGAGAGGGCCGTCGGATTAAATTGTTTTTTCGCTTCGAATGACGAAAAATGGACTCTAGAAAACGCTCTTAAAATCTCAAGGCATTTTTCGAATCTGCAATTTACTTACGGTATCTTTGGAAGTAATTGGATCTTTAGAAGTCTCCTACGGAATAATTTTGAAGGTCAAGTGAATATACTTTGAAGATGTGGTGACCAAGTGACAGTCCTTTGTAAATAGGCGAGGATTAGATTATGGAACTCTAAAGAAGGGAACATAATTATTGAAATACATTCTGCGGCGTAATCGCAAGATGACAAAAAATGCAAGGTTAGAAGAAACAGATAAAAGCATAGGGGTAAATTGCTCATAATATTTATATCTTGGTTAAGTTCCTAAGAAGTTTTTCCGAACACTACTTACAGTTGGTACTGTTGATTTGTGAAGAATTGTAGAAGACGTGGTTGGGAATAATGCGGAAGATTTTTTTAGTCATCTAAGAAATTGGACGCGAATATTTCCATATGAAATGAGTAGATTAAAACTTTTGTCGTGGGCATTGCATTCTAAAGATAACTAAGAATCGAATGCAGATTGTATGTTGAAGTTAGCTTGTAGAGCAAAGTTCCGGGAAATATCCTAGGAACTTGGGAACGACCTCTGTCTTCTTATGCCTTCCTAGTATCCTGTAAAGCCTACAAGGGGTTATTGAGTTGAATGTTCATAGCGAAGCGCATTGAATCGTAAGTGGAGAACAGTCGGCGCGCAGCCAAGGCCCAAATTCTGCAAAAATGGACTAGTCCTGGGGAGTAGGACAGGAGCTATTGACTCTAGAAGACTATGCAATAAAAATGAATCCGAGTATGCGCGGAAACTTCATTTTTAAATTTAGATTTTATTAGACTGTGTTGTATAAGTTGTGGCGGCCAGGTTTGGAGCGAAATATAAAAATAATAAGATAGAGAGTGCAGATGATGGACAGTCAAGAAAACTCCAATTCTAACGTTAAGCTTTTTTTCTCCTATTTCAATGCTAAGAGACAATGCGAAGAAATATTTACCTCTAGTCTTGGAGCAGTGTGTGGCACGAATATTAAAGTGGATAGAAAGTCATAGCTCAATGAAGAATACGCAAATTGTGCTCTGATGTCATTTTTATTCGATTTACAAAAAATTGAGACTATACATGTTAGAAATATTGGAGTTAAGGATAGAAGCGACATGTAGCCAATGAAGCAGAGCCTTCTGCAGCCTCTTTCATTCGATATAAAAATCTAAAAAATATATTGGAGTAACGGGAAGAAGCGACATGTAACCAATAAAGCAGACCCCAATTGCGCGCTGTCCTCTATAACCGATTGAAATATTTTGAGGATACTTCGCAGTAATCTTTGCGAAAAGGATTGGAGCCATAAATGAGAAATGAGGAAAGAGGGGCGATAGATGGGGAAATGGAGTGATGTGTGCATAGTGGATGGTCTGACTTGAATGTGTCCTGAAAGGAGAATGGTAAGGACGGTGAAGATGGGTCAGGAGAGTGGGGTGTTAGCAGGGAAAAGGATACGTGTGGTACCAGGGGAAAGGCGAAATGGTGTAGCGGTGGGAAAAACGGTTTTTCAGGAAATCCACCGGATAGCTACGGAAATCCTGAGTGAGTCGGCGGATCTTAACGGACGGCTTTAAAGGGACGGCTCCTCGTCATTCGAAATATGGAATGAGCGCGCGATCTGCTGGGAAGAGAGGGAGAGCTGGTTTTTCGCATCCTGCCTCGTTTTCCATTTGCATACGGTGAAGAGGAATTTGCATAACGATCTATCTGAGGGGCTCTCGTGAAAGAGGGGTGGTAGGAGGTTGGAATGTGACCATGCGATATTACAGTACATCGATGCTGTGTGTCGTGGTTATCGTGGGTAGATAATGACCGTTGTGGCTATGCGGTATTTAACGCGGCTATTCATTACCTTGCACTCAACGCAATGGGAATCGCCCTAAGACAAGGCGCTTCCTTGACCGGGAGTCAAACCACAGACATTTGGCTGTCCGTGCTATTGGACAGCGCCCGGGGTATGATGTCCGTCTTAAAATTCCTGTTTCCTGTCGCAATTTCCAACGAAATCTATGACGATCATCGCGGCTGATGATTGCATGTGATTTTTTTCCAATGCTTACGATTTGGGATGCAAATCAATGTATAAGATGCTTTGAAATTTACGCAGTTTAAATTGGTGTATTTAATGCTAGGTGGTATGTAGAAGAAGCTGGTGAAGAGTTTTATATGAGGCGTAGCGTTGCATGGGGCAGAAATATAGACCCTTAGAAAGGACGAGAATAGGCTGCAGGCATTTGAGATGTGGGTGTAACGAGGGGTGGAGAAGGTGGATGGAGAGGAAGACTAACGAGGAAGTGCATGAGATGGTGGGCGAGGAAAGGAAACTTCTTAATGAAATTCGAGATCGGCAAAGTAGGTGGCTGGAGGATGTACTAAGGGGCGATGGGTTGCTCTAGAATGTGATAGAGGGTTGGATGTAGGACTAGCGGGGAAGAAGAAAGAAAATAGGTTTCATGGACCTGATGAAGAAGGGTAGATCGTATGCTGAGGCGAAAAGGGATATACGAGAGCGAGATAGGCCCCTGAAAGTGCAGAAAACCGGGAGGAGATTCTCTGACATTCAACAAAACCTACCTTAACCGATAGGATACTTTAAAAAGGCAGGTTTTTATGTAATGCTATATGACATAAATCGTGCCTTGTGCGATGAAACATTCATATCTGTATCACAGTGCGATATAAAAATTTGAGATTCTATCGCTCAGCCTTAGACTTGTAACTATTGGCATTAAAGTCTTAGCGGCTGGAAGTAGTTCAAAGTGGGGGCAGTCATCCAACAAAGGGTAAGGTTTGAAGAACTTGATGTCTATTGAAGACTCTTGGGGTAATCCAAAACGCTGTAATCCATCATTGCAGGCTTCGCCTTTGAAGCGCGTACTCGCAATTTTGGAGCCGGAAATTGCTGTCGTGGTCTTGTTGCTTGGTTAGATTCGGTCCACATGCTGGAACCAGCGGTAAAATTCTTTTGTGTTATTTTGTCCAAAACATTGTATCCCCTCTTAATTTTTTCCCAAAAAAATGATGAGGCCAGTTGCTATGATGTTTTCCCATGGATTATTATTGTTGAAGGATTATTAATTATCAACGCCCCTGGAAAGCTTGCTTTACGCGTAATAGATCGGGGCTGAACTAACACCTTTATGGCTAATTATACTCACGCATGCCCCAGGGGTTCGTGTAATCTGTGCACTTTTGAGTTTTGTGTATGAATCAGATGTTCTTTTGGTACTTGATATCCACGTCATGCTCAAGGCGAAGTAGGCGTTTGAGAAAAATGAATTTCCTTAATTCCGTGGGGCCTTTTCGATATTTATGTTTGAAAAAAGAAGCGAGTTTTAACAAGATATCATGCATTTAATTTTTGGGGAATGAATAAACTCTATTTCACGATCGTAAGTCTCCCCATTACTATTTGACGAGTATGCGTGGTAACAGTATTTCATAGGTTTAACGTGCTTCGAAGACTGAGATCATTTCATGCTTACTGAATCCCCCTTGAGACTGGGTCAACAGCATTCGACGTATGTCGTTACACTGGACTTGAACTGAGCCCAGTGATGCCAAAATTTGATTATTTTTTCAAATTACCTCATAAACTTATATTTAGACCTAAAAAAAACCGAGTCCCATTTTTCGGCAGTGGTGTTTCCGGTGACGACAGCGGTAGCCTCTCCTAACGCAGAACCAAGGTGCTAATTTATTCCGTGGCGTATTAATGGACTTAGCCGAAACATAAGAAGTGAAGGAACATCTGCGCTTCATAATTTGGAAACTGGAATATCTTCCTCAACTTCTCTCCTTGACCCTACGAACTCTCCGTCCGTTTAATCCGCACTAGTCGGTCTTTAACTGGAAAGCGTCGGTCGGTCGGTCGTGGGCGAGCCTTCTCTCCACTCTTGAACCCCCTCCGGGCATCTAACTCACGCCGACTATCCTTCCTCTTCTCCTGCGAAGCGTGTTTTTTCCGTTGTGTTCCTTCCCCCCTTTGGCAAATTGATGGCTCCGAGAGTTCTTACTCTTCCACTGGGCGACATGGTGTGCGCGCACGTCTAGACAAGGAGAAATGTAGCAGTAGTGGTAGTAGTAGGAGAGGGAGCAACGATGCTGCAGCGATGAACCTCTCCTGGACTCAGCGCTCCATAAACATGAAATCCTTATGAAAACTGCCCGGAAAGAATTTTTTTGCCGAGAAAGGGATCGCCTCTGAAGAGATGGGTGTTGGGGAAAAAAATTTAGAGAAGAGGTAAGGACTCGCACTTGAGTGCTCGTCGGAAGGAATTGAGGGAGAACGAGAGTGTGGAGTGTTATTTGTGGGTGAGTCTTTTGCGATTGTGTGCGAGTGTATGCGGACTGTCACCCGCTCGTTTCCCATTCCATTATGTGGGCAGTATACTTCCTCCCTACCTCCCCCCCGCCACTCTTCGCTGGCGTGGTGCTGAGAGTTCGGGGAGGGCAAGAGAGCGGCAAGGCGTTCATAAATCCTTCGAGAGGTGTTCGTGTCGTGTGCTTGAGCCGGCTGCGGTTATTGCTCGCCTCGTGTGAACTCGGCGTTGACGTCCGCGCCTCTGTGGCAGTCCGCGCGCTTGGATGTCTGTCTTGCCTGCTGCTCCGGCTTTCTTCCACTTTAAATGGTCTGGAGCACGAAAGCATCCACCCACTCCTTTCGAGTTAATTCCGTGAATTATACTCGCCGGCATCAGTGTTTGGGCGCCTTCAGCCTTTCATGTGGAGGAATTTGCCGGTCAGAGGGAAAACATTATGACACGATGTTCCATTTTTTCTTACTCAGAAATATAAGAATATATTATCATTTCTTGGTTGGTTCCTAAGTGAGAATAATCGATTTTTAATCTTTATCTCTAGAAACCTGTAAACGGAGAGTGGAGATTACGTTAAATTTGCAAGCATATCGCAGTTAGTCAATGATAATGGCTTGAAGCCTTTAATTTCAAAGTTACTTGGTAGCAGCTTGTAGGATTGATTATTTTTTATTTTTCATACACGCTACTCTGTTTTGAAATATTCGAACTTGATTATTTAATTGTTTTGTGCTAACCCATTCGCGGATCTGTCACCATAAGTATCGTGTTAAAATTATTTAATATCCTGTAATATTTTGTTCATAATTTTGTAGAATGATATATTCTGTAAAATAACCTTAATTCAGGTTAAAAATTAAAATTCTTACCCCGCAACGTGAATAAGGGCTTATGGTGAATACATATCCAAAATTGGTGGTGGAATCATCAGATTTCATCCGTGAATTGGTGGTAAATTTTTTGGACGTATGCTTTCAACTTATTGATCTTTAAGCAACATCATGGATGAATTACGCTAATTTCGTCTAGTATTTGGAGAGCGAGGATAATTTTTTTCGCACTATTTTCGTTTTCAAGAAATTTACCGGTTTAGTCGTTATACACCTAGTCTTTGTGCTCTTACTATCCTATTATGTTTGCGGCCAAAGGTTACCGTCATGCAGCTCGCTTATGCGACAAAATTTCGCATTTTTTGCCCAAAATTAAACCGTTACGGTGAATTCCTCTGCTCTGTGAGGCGTGTGAGTCTCGAATCTCTGTGGACCTTAACGATTTTTGGATCCTCAACCGTGCGTAAAGCAGGAAAGCGTTCTTAATGTTTGGCTATGGTAGGGAATCTGTCGGAAAGGAATTAAAAAACTCCTCAGTCGAACGGAGCCGATGGAATCCGTTGGCGTGATGGAGAAGCACGAGGGCGTCATTTATTTCCAGCCTGAAACTTTTGTTTGAAATGGGTTGATGACGGGCTGCGGGCGGAAGATGGTGGTCCTTCCTGGCGGATAAAAGCTTTTGAGATAATTCTTTCATTTCCACGTACAAAAGGATTGGGGGATGGGAGTTTAAGAAAGTCATTTTTTTATTATTTTTTATTTTTCACGCTCCGTTCCGCAACGCTGGCCTCACAAATGCGTTTCAATGTGTAACTACTCAGAAGGCGCTTGATTTGGCATTTCTTCATCCCCTTCGCAAATAAAATGGATTTTCTCCCCAGGGGATCGGATCTA